>JAHFWG010000100.1:20713-33696 GCA_020233015.1 Callinectes sapidus | reverse complement strand
GTGTCCATTCAGTGTTTCCGTACATGACGAACGAGAGCTACACCCTTCGCTCGCGCCCATATCGGAGTAAGTGTGACTTGCAGTGCAGCGATGTAGTACAGCCCCATCAGGTAGACGTCACTTTATACACGAAAAATGAAATCAACAGTTATTGGTAGAAATGTACACTAATGCGCAATATGCTTTCTTTAATAGAATATTTATTGCAGCTTGAGATGATTTAGCAACATCGATGGAAGAATCCAGGAAGAGTTGGGTATTGTTCCAGTATTGACTGAAGCTCCTGAGCCATGGCCTCAGCAGGCATGGGACTATTGATCTCGTTTCCTACTCTTAGGTTTGTTAACAATTGTTTGTACTCCGGAAGGTATTTAAGACTCTTTAACAGGTGGATCAGATGACTCACACTCTGTAGTTCCTCCCACAGCATCGTACTTAACATTGGCTCATCCATGGGTTTGAGGAAGCATGCTTTTTCAAAGTTAATTAGAGTAACAGATATGTTACCTCCATCAGAATGAATCATTATATTTTTTTCATTGACATCACCATGAACAACACCTCGTGCGTGGAGGGCGGCGAGAGTAGTGCATATCTGCACCAGTCCAGAAAGGCAGTCCCAGGTGCGCCTCATTCGTCTTAACCGCCTGAAAGTTTTTCCCTCATACTTTTCTAGGATTATTGCGTGAGGATATTCTGACGTCATACCGATCAGCACTGGGACGTTCGGTACATCTTGAAGATCATGCAATACATAACGTTCCCGAGTGGGTGTTAACAGCTTGACGATAACTGGCACAGTAGTGTCACCGCACTGTAATGTGCCCGCTCTGGAGGGATATTTGCACTTCAGAAACCACGGTTGAGGTGATACCTTCGACCAAGGGAAAGTAGCTATATTGACGTCCCTCGGCGGCCAGCCAGGTGGTGTCTGATATTCAGGAATGTTGATGTTCGGTGTAATCATTCCCGGAAACACTGAGAGGGAAGATGTGTCATTCGAATACTGAGGCAACTTTGTTCTTTTCTTGACTTTCCCAAACCAAAAGAAGTCGCAGAGTGGTCTGCGTTGATACAGACGTAAAATAGAAGCAATCTCCAGGGCTAGTTGGATAGCAGCGAGTGGACGCTCGTCCTCTAACCGCATTCTTACTCTTTCCAGAAAGATAACATACTCATTCACACAAGACAGACCTCCCAGAAGGATTAACAGGTTATAAAGCTGCCACAGGTCTTGGACTAGGTACTCGTATTTCTTTTTAGGTGTGAGGCCCTTAAGTCGCATGGTACGATCAAAGTGAAGGAGAGTTAAGTTAACCTCTCCTTTCGTGACGTTAAAAATAATGTTAGTATCACGCAGGTCACCATGAGTGATTCCTCGAGAATGAAGGGCAGCTACAACTTCACACACACGATGCAGGGCCATTAAGCACGTCCAGTGACTCGTAAAGTGGCGCTGACAATAAAAACTTCTGCCAGGGTACATCTCCATTAAAAGTGCGTATGGGAAAGAATCTGTGATTCCTATCAAGCGGGGAATACCCGGCTGTCCCCTCAGCTCCCACAATATGTACCGTTCGTGCTTTGAAGCCATTAACTTCACCATGACAGGTATAGTTTCGCCATCCTTTTTCAGTTCTCTCCTTCGAATCCTCCATATGCAGGAGAAGCTCCATTTGCCACCTTTTATATCTTTCCATGAGTACCTGGGCACGCGTTCCTGCTCAGCGTCGACCACCTCCACGAGACCTTGCTTTACTTCTGCCTTTTGGATGGTGTTCCTCGTGATCGTGATCTGATTCTGAGCTTTAACTTCGCTTTCAACCTGATTCATGGAATAAAAATATAAGAACAAACTATTTTTTCTCTCTTTCTTCTGCATATTTATATATATAAATCTCATAACAACGCCATTCTTATTTTCTGCAGAGATCCATCGGTAGTAAATATCTTAACATTCATGCATTTTTATCTAAATATCAACCACTAAGATAATATGATTACTTTCCTGTGGATTTTAGGTGCGTTTGTGGGGTGTATTTATTCTCTTTGCTGAATGAATCTGGGATTATGAGCTTTTACGTTTTTTAGTTACAATGGAAAAGGGGAGAAATGATTAATGATATAGGTTAATCTGACATTAGAGAAATAGATAAAATAGTGTAGAAAATCTCAGTTCACTGAAGAGTCTTTGCCATGACATTTACGAGTTTATCATGAATACACTGATACAATATTCTTACATATTTACAGGAGAGTGAAAGCTAGTTTAGGTCAAAGCACCTTCATTAGTAATTAATACATTGTACTGATGCCTGCCTACCAGCTGCCCTACTTACTCTTGTTAGGGCTGTCCACAACAATCACACACATCTGTCTGCAAAACCCTAAAAGGAACAGTAAATATCAAAACTTACATTATGAGATTAGCAACATGTATTACCATGAACAATACTTGTACCAGATGGGCACCTTGAAAAAGAGCTGGAAGACACACTCCCTAGATAAGTTGGTCTACTCCCTAGAGCCAGTTAGTCCTGATATAATAAGTACTGTACACTTGGCTTTTCTACAATGTAATAGTGTTTTTCGTTGTGTTGAGGCTAGAAATGGTGTTAATCTGTCAATGGAAACATAATAGGAAGTTGAAAAGGCTGTACTACATTCTATAGAGCCTTTGGAATGTAGTAGTGAAGGTATTTGATTCAGTGTAAGGTTGACAGACAGGCAGTAGCAGATTGGATTTACTAGTAATAACTGAGGTAAATAAGTACTAACTATAGAATGAATAAGTATAGGGGTGAATAAAATAATGTTAATAGATGTGTACATAGATAAGCATGAATCGATGGCCATTCTGAGATATATCTTTTAACCCTTTCAATTCTATTTCCTACATCTTTTCTTAATAACTGAGCACTCTAAGACTTCCCTATTTGTTCACTAGTTACCTGAAATCTTTAAACTGGGTAGAAATTACAAAATATATTCTTTTTTTTATACCTTCCTTTCTCGCAGATACTGATGAAGATTTCATGCATTACTAGTCAATACAGCTAGGTAAATACAGAGAGAGAGAGAGAGAGAGAGAGAGAGAGAGAGAGAGAGAGAGAGAGAGAGAGAGAGAGAGAGAGAGAGCGAGAGAGAGAGAGAGAGAGAGAGAGAGAGAGAGAGAGAGAGAGAGAGAGAGAGAGAGAGAGAGAGAGAGAGAGAGAGAGACTATCATACAAAACGATTAGCTATTTGATTTCAACTGGATATCAAGGAAGGGTTACAGGGTACTCAGAATTGGCGATAAGGTGGAGGAAACACGTAGGAAGATCTATGTAGGTGGAGGTGTAGCAGTGCAGATCATCCCGCGTTGTCAGTTGTTAAGAAAAATTATGTATGATGAGCCCGCAGGGAGAGGAGCTCCCCATTCTATCCAGCGTCGCTCTCGAATTACTCATGCGTCTGGCCGGCTACACCAAAAAAACTAGTCTCATAGGGTCAAGCCAACTGCCACTGTGTTACTTTCTTGATCCGCATCTAACGTGTACTAGGATAAAAGGAACGCACAAAAAGATTTATATGAAGAAAACAACAGTTATGTACAATTTATGTGTACTGTGACTGTAGAATTATAATAAACGGTTGAAAGAACAATTCTACTCAGGACAGAACCATTTTTTTTATTAAAGAAGAAGAAGAAGAAGAAGAAGAAGAAGAAGAAGAAGAACAACAACAACAACAACAACAACAACAACAACAACAACAACAACAACAACAACAACAACAACAACAACAACAACAACAACAACAACAACAATAACAACAACAACAACAACAACAACAACAACAACAACAGATCGAGATTGCGAGCGCTCCAGTGACAGTCGCGCCCTGCAAGAGGATGGCACCACCGGTAAAACTCTGGTCAGTCACAATACTTTGACTCAATATTGCATAATTATGGACAACCACTGGAAAACTGAGTGTGCGCTAAATACGATACAGTTGGTAACCAATCTCTGGTGTAGATAATAAAATGGTTGAAATAAGAATCAAGCCAATATCGAACATTTACACATTTACTTCTCTCTGATACATATTGTATAGATAATTCTGATTTGATTTTGGAAATTTCTCTCTTACACACACACACACACACACACACACACACACACACACACACACACACACACACTGAAACTTAATGTGGTTTGCGTAGTGTACGGTAACACGCTCAGCTAACAACTTAGAAGACTCGGGTTTGACTCCCAAGCGCGGTGAAGGACATGGGCAAGTCTCTTAATGTGTAGCCCCTATTCACCAAACAGCAAGTAGGTAGATAGATAGATAGATAGATAGTTTATTGACCACAGCAACATTACATGGGTGCAATAATTTTTGCAGAATATGGTCCATCACAAATTAAAAACTTTACACATAATAAAATACTAAAACATTCAATTATCAAACTGTTACTCAACATTTATAAATTACATCTTTCATAAAACACAGACTAGACTAAACATACAATTGAAACTTTAAAGAGCTAATAAAATACTTGAATACTAAAATGTTCATTCTGTTAAAAGAAGAAAAATGGTAAAAGAGAGGAAGAAGAGAAAAAAATAAAAAATATAGAGAAAAAAAGTTAGAATAAAACACAAAATACAAGTAATAATAAAACTGTCGATTATTTCAATTATAAACATCTAAAATTTGCCTAATTATTTTACATGTTAAATCATCATCAAATGTGTCACTAACAATATCTTCGATTGTGGAAAAATTATGTGAGTCTCGTATTTGTTGTGTTAGTGTACAGTCCTGGAGAACATGACGTTCTGTTTGTATGTCTCCACACACACACAGCCGCTCCTCCACCGGCAGTCGGCCCCGCCCCCTCCTACTCCACCTGCCCACCTCCACCGCCAGGGAGTGGCTCGACACTCTGAACCGTGTGAAGGGTACGCGGTCTGTTTCAGGCACGACTTGATGTTTTAAATAGATCGGGTGAGCACACAAACTTGGGTTCATATCTACATATGTGATTCGTCTAGATGATGTCGAGTGTTGCACTGCGCTCACTAGACTCCTCATCTCAATCTCCACATCACCTACATCGTTATGAATGAGGTCCTGTACATAGTGTTTGGTGTTATACCTCGCCCCCATCACTGTCCTCAGGGCATGCATCAGCGGGTCATCAGCAAGGTGTGCGCGCTCACTCCACATACTTCTCAAAAACTTCCTTTGCTTTTTCTTGATCACAGCCTGTATAGGAGGGTTTCCTGACTCAATGTAGCACACATCGTTGCATGTTGTCATGCGTACATCTAATAGAGTCTTTAAGGCCCAGTTATATAATTTAACAATGGGTTTTAGGTCGGCATTCAGCCAGGACTCACAGCCGTAGAGGACAGCAGACATCAGTGCGGCATCAAAAACTCGTTTTTTTACTTGAAATGGTACGTCATTATTTTTCTTAATAAATTATACAAATTTAATAACATGAGCTGTCTTAGCTAGGGCGTGAGCCCTGACTGCTTGATGCAGAGACCCATCAGCGGTGAAAGTGGAGCCGAAGTACAAGTATTGCTGGCACCGCAGCACCTCCAGCCCCGCCACGCGTAGGGGCTCCATGTCCACTTCATTTCCTTCCACCACGAAAAACTTTGTCTTTACCTCGTTAACCTTCATGCCATAATCATCACAGTAATTCTTTAGCAATCTTAGCTTGTGTATCATTCTCTCCCTCGTAGTGGCTAGCAACACTGTGTCGTCCATCAGAACAAGAATGTGCAGCCAGGAGAGGAACCCATCATCCCCGCAATTCTCTTTTATAGATTTAATAAGATCGTTTACAAACAGGATAAAAAGAAGGCAGGATGTTGGGGACCCCTGACGCACACCCACAGTGGTAGCAAACACAGCGGAACCTAGAACACTCTCAGTCACCGCGTACATGGCTGCTATGGCCCCCAGCATCACCGATCCACATCCCAACCGCTTCAACACTCTCAACAATACGTCTCGTGGTACTTTGTCATACGCTTGGGAAAAATCCACAAAAGTTACGAATAACTTCCGCTTCTTCTTCTTGGCGTAATCAGTGAGTAGTCTGAGTGTGAGGATGTGCTCGGTA
Source organism: Callinectes sapidus (assembly GCA_020233015.1). NCBI lineage: Eukaryota > Metazoa > Arthropoda > Malacostraca > Decapoda > Portunidae > Callinectes > Callinectes sapidus. The sequence goes on along the minus strand of JAHFWG010000100.1, from coordinate 27,563 downwards.
CAGCCGCGACCCCGCTGCGCCCCAGCCTGCTCCCTGCAGGGCTTAAACCACTGCCCCAGGCGACAGCACAGCACCATGTCATACAGTTTGGCAATGCTGCTCATTACATTAATGCCACGATAATTACCTGGATTCATTCTATCTCCTCTCTTGAATATAGTAAAAAATTTAGTTTTTGACCACACATCAGGATAACAACCAGAGTTAAAAATAGAGTTAAATAAAGTGGCAATGCAAAGAATCCAGTCTGCAGGGAGCAGGTTGAACACCCCGGGCGGAATGCCATCGGGACCACAAGCTTTGTCAGATTTTATTCGTGACGCTTGTACTGCAACTTCCTGGGGGGTGATGGGGTTATCCAAGAGAGGGATGCAGACTGCCGTGTTTACAAGACCTTCATCTACAATATTTACATCATTAACATTAAAATTATTCTCAAAGTATTCTTTAAACTGTTCATCAGATGGTGTGACTTGGGATTTTGTACATGTGTGCAAGTTACCTCTCCAATTGATGGCCTGCCAAACTCTCCTATCGTCACCTTCTCTCAAAAGTTTTTCCCAGCGGTTCACACTATTATCATTCTCCTCTCTCACTGTACCGCCATAACTTTCCTTCGCACACTTGTACAATGCATCCGTAATAGTAATGTTAAAAATGTTGACATCATCAATATCATACAACATGTCAGATGCGGGTATGCTATTCTTAAACAAATCATGGTTTATAGAATTAAAACCAACGGGCCGACTCAAGCACCCGCCCCGCCTCCCCTCTCCCATGAGTGAGCTGTGACCGCCAAGCATACCTGCTCTCTCACACAGGGCAGCTAAGTTTACAGCAGGCAACCGCATCTCAAGGGAGACAGGGGCGTGGTCGGAGGGCAGGAAGGCCGTCTGGTGTACCTGAAAGTCAGCAATGTCACATACAAGTTGGTGGGATGCCACAACCACATCTAATTCTGATACCCAGACATCTTTCTTCTTGTATGTCTTTCCACTTACAAAGTGTTTGTTATCAGTCTTCAAATTGTTAATTACTAAAAGGTCATTATCCTGACATATAGTTGACAACATAAAAGCATTATCACTGGGGGTAACAAATTCATCAGGAATCAGCGGGTATGACAATGTATCATGTCTAGAGAACTCCCCACGCAACATATCACGCACACTCGCACCAAACCTTGTGTTTAAGTTACCCATAAGTATTACATGGCTACTTTCACTATCTACAATTCTCTCGTGAATTGCTGCGAAGGAATAATGAGAGAAATATGGTGAGTCACTAGGGGGAACATAACAAAACCCAAATAGAATTGTAGGTACACATTCCAACCTCAACCACACTTGGTCGTCTACAGTCACGTCTACTGACTTCACAAACCTAGACAAACAGTTCTTAACAAACACAATAGTGCCCCCACGATGAGAATTTTGTGTATTTGTTTTCCTGTATCCAACGTAACCAGGTAAGCTAACACACAACTCAGTTTTAATCTTATTTAGGCTTATAATATCATACTTGTTAATCCAAGACATTACATTAAATTTTTCTAATTTTGTTTTTGCACCATTAATATTCCAAGTTAAAATGTTCAAGTAATGTTGCTGTGGTTGTACTAAAAATTTGAGCCTTTCCACTCGTCTATAACTACTCCATCTTTATACAGCTTTCGTTCTCTCACATTCAGGGAGATGTTGCAGCCTACATTTTCAGGTCGTTCGCGTTCATTTTTTTCTGCCTCCTTCAGCCTCCTCCACTCTTCCCGTACACTGGGATGAACGTCCTTCTTAATAAAAACTCTTTTATAGCGCTCCCCAGCAGTCTTGAGGTGTTTGGCAACTGCCAGCGTAGCGTCCCTCTCTTCCCGTGACTTCACTGTGACAAGGATGGGCCGCCGCCGCTCACCTTGGCCCGCGGCGGCTGCTTTGCCCAGCCGGCGCACAGACTTCACCTCACAGGTTGCCCGCGCTGCCTCCCACACCTTGACTATTTTGCTTTGATCAGTAGTGGCTCCGTCCAGTGCCTCATGCTCCTCCGGTACTCCCATCACGATCAGGTTGCATTCCCTCTCCTTTCTGTCAAGGGACTCCAGGTAGCGCTGTTGTTTTGCAATAATAGCAGACTGCGTGTTCACCTGCTGCTGCAGTTCCTCTACTTTCTTATTGATGGCGCTGTCCGGTGACATCACAGCTTGCTTTAACGTCGCCACCTCTGCCACCAGCTCCGCCAGTCTGTCCAGGATGACCTGTGAAGTGTTGTTATCCTGAGGCTGAGCTGAAACCAATATATCAACCAGCTCATCTTTATTTATTCTTGTCAGCTGGTTACGCTGCATCTGCAGGAGTTCATTAAGTGTCCTCGACATGTTTGACAACTTAATTCCAACTTGCACTGGGACTTAACGGTAGATGGGCGTGGGGGTCTGCTGCTGCTGCGGCAAGATGTACCGGGAAGCGTCGTGGTTGCCTTGGGAACGTGACGTCACCTCTCTTCTGCGCATGCGCCAACTCGAGTTGAAGATTTGAGGGAGGGTTGGGCCACAGTGATCATGTTTTCATGCCGATAAAAAACTAAGTCCACACACTTCCACCAACCGAACCATCTTGACGTCTCCCTGCGGCCTCCATAGATGTCTCAGCACCGATGAATTCCTCTGATATAAGCTGGGTCCTCCAGTATCACTGATTTTATCGGGAGCTTCAGGCGTCCAGTGTTTACAATATGACGGGTACAGGATGTAGCTCGAGGGGCTGTGGCCTCGCTGTTCCGATGTGTGTGAGTGGTCTCAGTCCTGCCCGAAGGTCGGTCAGTATGAGCTCTGAGCTCTTTCCTCTTTCGTAGGGGAACAGCTGACTGGGATGACCAGTAGACGGCAGGTGAATGCCACATTTACAAACCCACATTCATTCATCATTTTTTTTCATTAATTCATTTTTTATGCAGGTGAAGTATTGGCCAAGCCCAATAAAAAAATGAAGTACCGGACCTTATAGTAGAAAGTGTTTATCGAAATCAGTGGATCAGTGTCTTCAAACTTCCATCTTGAAAGAGTTCAAGTCATAGGAAGATGGGAATACAGTAGCAGGCAGGATGTTCCAGGATTAATCAGAGAAAGGTATGAATAATCAAGAATATTGATTAACTCTAGTATGTATTTGAGGGATAGACAGAATAGGGGTGGGAGAGTGAAGAAAGTATTGTTCAGGGAGGCTGCGGGAGGAAGAGGCATGCGGTTAGCAAGATCAGAAGAGCAGTTAGCATGAAAATAACGGTAGAAGATACCAAGAGATGCAACATTGCGGCGGTGAGAAAGAGACTAAAAACAGTCAGTTAAAAGAGAGATGATAAGATTCAAAGCTTTTGATTCCCCCAATCTAATAAAACAGTGAATTGAACTTCTCTCCCACCATACATGTGAAGAGTACTTCATATAAGGACGAGTAACAGTAACAGAGTACAGAACAGTTGGGGGAGGTAGCAAAAGCTGGTAAACTCAAAACGCCTAACTTCACAGAAATTGTTTGGGCAAGAGAGATGAAATGTGAAGTTTCTACTTTAGAGTATAAGTCAAGGATAGACCGAGGATATTCAGTGTAGAAGAGGGAGACAGTTTAGTTGAGAAGTTTGTGTCGAGTTAATAGATGGAGAAATTGAAATTTTGAGGCAATGAACAATACTGATTTTTTTTTTTTTTTTGGCCCAAATCAGAAATATTAGACAGATCAGAAGTCTGAGGTTATGTGGCGTCTCTGTGTGATTTGTTGACTAACTGAAGGGTTGGTCATCTCTGAAAAGACGATGGAAAGTAAAGGATGGTATTATCAGTGTAGGAATGGATAGGGTAAAAAGTTTCTAAGACGATAGCAAAAATTTCACCAAATCTTTAAAAGAGAATGAGGGTCAAAAGATTGCCAGTAGAGCGATCTTGACGAAAGCCATACTGGCGATCAGTTATAAAGTTGTGAAGTGATAGATGTTTATGAATCTTCCTGTTGAGAATAGATTTCAAACCTTTAGGTAGGCAAGTAATTAAAGCTATAGAACAATAGTTTGTGGGAGAGGCACAGTTTCTAAGAACAATAGGAGGGGAGCACCACAAGGTCCATAAGGCTTCCGAAGATTTAGGCCAACGAGGTCACTGAAAGCATCCTTGCGAATAATTTCAATCAAAGACATGAAATAGTCAGAAAAGGAAGGAAAGGGAGGAGCAAACCCTGAATTATCCAAGGTAGTGTTTAGAGCGAAAGTTTAAGAAACTATTTCACCTTTACAAACAGATGAGATGGCAGTGGCGCCATCAGGATGAAAATTTCATCCTGATGGCACCTGGCCGGAATCATCTCTAATAACTTTCTTTCTTCATTCCCCCCCCCCCCTTTATTAATAAAGGCGGGAAAAACGAAGAAAGAAAGTTATTAGAGATGATTCTGGCCAGGTGCCAAAAATTTTCTCGGGAGTTGAATCTGGAAAGATTTTGACATTTTCTATTAATGAAAAAGTGTTTGGCAAGTTGAAGAACAAACTTGGCATGATTCCAAGCAGAAATGAAAATCAGATATAATTTTCCGCTGCGAATGTTGCAGATTTCAACGAAGAAAAATTGACGGGGGTATGAAGACACTCAGGATCGATAGTCGATGCTGCGTGCCATCGATATTCATTGAGATAGCCAAAGTTGTGGCGTCTGATTTGCGTGGTTGTACGAGTATTTCATCCAGTTTGTGGCGATTATTATCTCAGCAAGAAGGACAATACAACCAAGGAATAAACCTGTAACGAAATATTGATGTAAGTGATCTGAAAGTGAAACATTAAAAAAAATCAAACTGATTAAAGCAAACACAAACACACACACACACACACACACACACACACACACACACACACACACACACACACACACACACTCACACACATAATATATATATATATATATATATATATATATATATATATATATATATATATATATATATATATATATATATATACATATATGACATTTTATTCTTTAGTAAAAGTATCTTCATTAGTGCCATAGTATAGATGTTCCCCTTACTTGCTACATAAAGCAGAAGTACACCGTATAGATCAGCAGCACGGAGAGGACGCAGGCTATCTTTGGCACTGAACTCTGGATGGAGGCAGCGCTCGGCAAGGTCGGTTTGAGATTTAAGTAAGAAATCTAATATACCAGCGTCTCTCAGTCTTAGAATTCTGGAAAAAGAAACAGGAATTGAAAGTACTAAAATTTATAGAAGAGCAATAATTAAGGAACGTACGTGATTTCAGAATACACGACACAAACATGATGAAGACATATCACATTCTACCTACAGACTCATATTATATTTGACACATTTTACTCACAATGAATCAAATTGCACTATGAGAGAAAAATTTTTACGGAAGAGGAGCCCCATTGGTCGCGAGGTAATGTAGCGGTCATCGGTGAGATAAAACGAGCACGGCTTTCCCTGCAAGTCATCACAAACAAATGGTTTAATCTTTTACTCTTTTTTTTCTTATTCATCCTCTCTCTCTCTCTCTCTCTCTCTCTCTCTCTCTCTCTCTCTCTCTCTCTCTCTCTCAAGCATCAAATGATGTTTTAGAAAGGGTCTGAGATCAGATGGAGATAAAATATCCCTATCTAACCTCAGACAATTGTTTCTTTGTTACCTGAAGACTCTTGATGTGGAAAAATGAAAGGAGACCATGGGGAGAAACATAAGCAGCGTTTTTCCCTTCTTGTAGGTTCTTTAGAATGGTTTTTGGATTTTTAAATTGCACCAGTTTCTTCTTTAGCCTCGCTAGGACACTCCCCTGTGGCGCCATCTAGAAAGTCCGGATATGGCCAAAAGCATTGTTACTGATAACACACACACATGTGCCCGCGTGCAAGCGCGCTGATATAATGGATAAAGACACTAAACTAACCTAACCTCAAGTATAAAAGAGGAGTCTTGTCCCCACATGAATTTGCCTTTAATAAGGAAAATGATTTAATCTAGACAAATCTATATCCCCATAAACACATAAACCCATAAACTTTACCGACTGAATATAACATTACTGGATACAACATACTAACAACTCCTTTTACACTCCATAGATTGTGGGGAAAAAAACATACGAACGAAACGTGTGTAATTCATTATCCTATTCCTTAATACTGAATCATTTGCATGAGCCACAAAGAGAAGTAAAAAATGAAAAGAAAGCATGATCCTCCCACCACCTTTCTTGCTTTACCTGAATAGTAGTGTCCAGAGGAGAGCCTGCGAACACAGCGCATGGGATATTTGACTCTATTAACTCCTCAAGATTGTTGAAGGGCACACGTTGAATTGGCTGGATTAGCATGGCTTTCAGGTTAGAGCGGTACACTGTACTGATGATTAAGCAGGTCAATAGCCATATTGTTGTGATTACTCTCATTCTTGGTCCTCTTGGCCAAACAGATGATGCTGATGAATCAATACATTAATGAAATAATTGAAAATACATATGCATTAAAGTATTTTCTATTTAAGAAGGGAGCTGGCCTAGGACAACAAAATGTAAAGAATATTCCATACACGGAAGAGTAGGACCCCTGTACAGTTGGGGGATGAGAAAACTGGTAGAGACGATGAAGAACGTTTAACTTCATAGAAGCTGTTTGAACTAGAGAAGAGATGTGATTCTAATGCAGTGCAGTGCTTTAAATCATCGTTTTGACACTCTTTCGAACATATGATGAGACCGGTAACTAAGTGGACCTTCTTCTTTTAGTTATTGTATGTTGCCTTTGACCGGCTTCCCATCTTACATGAATAAATAAATGAATGAATGAATATATATA
>JAHFWG010000100.1:0-20213 GCA_020233015.1 Callinectes sapidus | reverse complement strand
ATTTGGGTCTTTTTTTAATCTAGTGGGTTATAAAAGTGATAGAACGATGATTAATGAGATAAAGGATGATAAAAAACAAAGACAAATTATCAAGCCAGACATGATACAGTTTTCTAGGATTATCGAACACTGAACGAAACACACAAAATAAAAACAGAAAATAGACGAATAATAAAGATAAATTAAAGTAAACCATCTTATATTTTCTCAGATTATCGAAAATTGAACACAAAACAAAGAAAAATAGAACAAACCGAAAAATAAAGAGAAAAACAAGGTAAACCATCATACATTTTGTCTCAGATTATTGAAAATTGAACAAAAAACAAGGAAAAATGGAAAAAAACGAAAAATAAAGAGAGAAAAAATAGTAAACAGAAAAAAGACGAAAAACAGAGGAAAACAAAGAAAAACAGAAAACCCCGAAAAAAAAAATCACAATGATTCTTTCCTCATATTATCAAACACTGAGCTAATTAAACGACAATTTGTTCTTAGTTCATTAATTCCTGTGTTATTTATTGTCCTCTCTCCTTATTCTGTCTTTCATAATAATGTTAATTCTTGGGTTCATAATAGAACAGAGGGAAGTGGCGAGTTCTAGAGCAAATTCTTTTTAAATTCTGATGGAGAGGTCCGTTGGGGTAGTGGCTCTGTTATATTTGAATTTTCTAATCCTGGTGACATCGTAACATCAGCCTCGTGGACAGCGTGGGGAGTGGAGGGGAAGGACTTTTCACACCTATTTGGACTCTTCCACATCCCCAGGTACTTATATTCTAGCACCTGATTCAGCTCATTTTCTCCTATCTCTATACTGCATTATTTTCATCCTCTGACCTATTCACAATCATTACCTTACTTTTCTCACTGCTAAACCTGACTCCAAAGTCTTTTCCATAACCATCCAATACATCCAGTAGACTTTGCAACTCATCCGCTGATTCACTCATAACCACTACATCATCCGCATACAGTAGCACACCTATCCTATCATTTCCCACTCTTATTCCTGCATTCATTCTCCTCATTCTGGCTGCTAACTCCTCTGTGTATAAGCTGAAAAGGGTTGGTGACAATATGCATCCTTGCCTAACTCCTCTCTCACTCTTCACCCAGTCTGTTTGAATATCTCCTCATCTGTATTTGGCTCTAGTGTCAACATAGATGCTACGCGTTATGGTGGTTATCTTTGCATTCAACCCAATCTTTTCTAAAACTTTCGCTAGCATTTCCCTTTCCACCCTGTCATATGCTTTCTCTATATCTAGAAAGCCTAGATATAGTTTACCTCCACATCTTTTCTTTTCTTCTCAATCATTTCATTCACCACAAACATATTATCCTCAGCTCTCCTGTCCACACAGATACCATTCTGCTCCTCACCTAACACTCCAGCTCGCTCCATCCATTTACACAGTCTCTCATTCAACACTGCATTGAACACTTTACCCACTGTATTCACTAATGCAATCGGCCTATAGTTCTTCAACTCATTCTTACTCTTGTATCCTCCCTTGTGCAACAGAGTCACCCTACATTCATTCCACATTATTGGCACTCTCTCCTCCTCCCATACCTGGTTAAATAGCTCAGCTTGGTGCCTTCCCATTCCTCTGTCTTCTCACACATTTCTCCACCTCCTCCATGCTGATTCTCTCATTCAGTTCATCTGCATTCTTCCTCTCCAGTGTCACACATTCCTCCCTGGCACTGGCACCAAGTACACGCGCGTCCGCACGTGCACGCACATACACACGCACGCACGCATCCCCCCCCTCCCCCCACACACACACACTGACAGTAGCAGTGTAAAAAGGACGCATTCAAGCACTACATACGCAGGGATGCACACTTTTTCGGTGTAGGAAACCTTCTCATAAGTCGGTAAGGAGTTGTGTTTGTGTCAGCCTTGTTACCCTTGCAACATTATCATAAAATGTTTCGCCACTGCACACACACGTAATGGAGAAGCGGATCCACGAGCCAACGAAAGCAGTGATCACAAGTGCCTATATCGTTAAAGATCAGGCCGGTAATTTGATTGGCTAGGAATCATTAGGGTTGGAAGGCTGAATGAAAGAAGGATAAGCACTGGTTCCATCACTTCATAGCTCAAGTTTACCATTCCAGGTCCTCTTTCATTCTAACTCATTCTTCTTCTATTCATTCAATCTCATACGATTCACTATAAATTTTCATACCTTCTCACATGCCACTTAAACCTATTTGCATCTATGAAGCATTCTCCAATTATACATTTTCTGTCTTTTTTGAAATGGTTGACAGTATTCACATCTGACTAATATCAACATTAGTAACATGCACCATCTGACCCACAATTCATTGATGCACTTTTCGCACTTATCTTTCATCCTCTATTGCTCACGTGGCCAGCTTTATATTTAAAAATTACTTTTATATGCCTTTCCCTAAATATACTGTAAACTGTCCTCATACCACTTGCCAGAGCTTCTACTGCTGCATACCTCGATTAATTTAATGAGACTCTTGATACTTTATTCTGCCTTTCTTCTAACTCTCTTGGGATTGCATCTAATTTTATTCCAGACTTTAAACTACATGTGTGGGAAAAGTTATAGTTATGCAGCCATACACAACACTGTAATGGTGCAGGGTCGGCTCAGCTTGCACAAAGTTGAAAGAAAGGTAGATGATAGTGAAATATTAATGAGCTGCAAGATGAGGCTACTTGTGTCCATTCAGTGTTTCCGTACATGACGAACGAGAGCTACACCCTTCGCTCGCGCCCATATCGTAGTAAGTGTGACTTGCAGTGCAGCGATGTAGTACAGCCCCATCATGTAGACGTCACTTTATACACGAAAAATGAAATCAACAGTTATTGGTAGAAATGTACACTATTGCGCAATATGCTTTCTTTAATAGAATATTTATTGCAGCTTGAGATGATTTAGCAACATCGATGGAAGAATCCAGGAAGAGTTGGGTATTGTTCCAGTATTGACTGAGGCTCCTGAGCCATGGCCTCAGCAGGCATGGGACTATTGATCTCGTTTCCTACTCTTAGGTTTGTTAACAATTGTTTGTACTCCGGAAGGTATTTAAGACTCTTTAACAGGTGGATCAGATGACTCACACTCTGTAGTTCCTCCCACAGCATCGTACTTAACATTGGCTCATCCATGGGTGTGAGGAAGCATGCTTGTTCAAAGTTAATTAGAGTAACAGATATGTTACCTCCATCAGAATGAATCATTATATTTTTTTCATTGACATCACCATGAACAACACCTCGTGCGTGGAGGGCGGCGAGAGTAGTGCATATCTGCACCAGTCCAGAAAGGCAGTCCCAGGTGCGCCTCATTCGTCTTAACCGCCTGAAAGTTTTTCCCTCCTACTTTTCTAGGATTATTGCGTGAGGATATTCTGACGTCATACCGATCAGCACTGGGACGTTCGGTACATCTTGAAGATCATGCAATACATAACGTTCCCGAGTGGGTGTTAACAGCTTGACGATAACTGGCACAGTAGTGTCACCGCACTGTAATGTGCCCGCTCTGGAGGGATATTTGCACTTCAGAAACCACGGTTGAGGTGATACCTTCGACCAAGGGAAAGTAGCTATATTGACGTCCCTCGGCGGCCAGCCAGGTGGTGTCTGATATTCAGGAATGTTGATGTTCGGTGTAATCATTCCCGGAAACACTGAGAGGGAAGATGTGTCATTCGAATACTGAGGCAACTTTGTTCTTTTCTTGACTTTCCCAAACCAAAAGAAGTCGCAGAGTGGTCTGCGTTGATACAGACGTAAAATAGAAGCAATCTCCAGGGCTAGTTGGATAGCAGCGAGTGGACGCTCGTCCTCTAACCGCATTCTTACTCTTTCCAGAAAGATAACATACTCATTCACACAAGACAGACCTCCCAGAAGGATTAACAGGTTATAAAGCTGCCACAGGTCTTGGACTAGGTACTCGTATTTCTTTTTAGGTGTGAGGCCCTTAAGTCGCATGGTACGATCAAAGTGAAGGAGAGTTAAGTTAACCTCTCCTTTCGTGACGTTAAAAATAATGTTAGTATCACGCAGGTCACCATGAGTGATTCCTCGAGAATGAAGGGCAGCTACAACTTCACACACACGATGCAGGGCCATTAAGCACGTCCAGTGACTCGTAAAGTGGCGCTGACAATAAAAACTTCTGCCAGGGTACATCTCCATTAAAAGTGCGTATGGGAAAGAATCTGTGATTCCTATCAAGCGGGGAATACCCGGCTGTCCCCTCAGCTCCCACAATATGTACCGTTCGTGCTTTGAAGCCATTAACTTCACCATGACAGGTATAGTTTCGCCATCCTTTTTCAGTTCTCTCCTTCGAATCCTCCATATGCAGGAGAAGCTCCATTTACCACCTTTTATATCTTTCCATGAGTACCTGGGCACGCGTTCCTGCTCAGCGTCGACCACCTCCACGAGACCTTGCTTTACTTCTGCCTTTTGGATGGTGTTCCTCGTGATCGTGATCTGATTCTGAGCTTTAACTTCGCTTTCAACCTGATTCATGGAATAAAAATATAAGAACAAACTATTTTTTCTCTCTTTCTTCTGCATATTTATATATATAAATCTCATAACAACGCCATTCTTATTTTCTGCAGAGATCCATCGGTAGTAAATATCTTAACATTCATGCATTTTTATCTAAATATCAACCACTAAGATAATATGATTACTTTCCTGTGGATTTTAGGTGCGTTTGTGGGGTGTATTTATTCTCTTTGCTGAATGAATCTGGGATTATGAGCTTTTACGTTTTTTAGTTACAATGGAAAAGGGGAGAAATGATTAATGATATAGGTTAATCTGACATTAGAGAAATAGATAAAATAGTGTAGAAAATCTCAGTTCACTGAAGAGTCTTTGCCATGACATTTACGAGTTTATCATGAATACACTAATACAATATTCTGACATATTTACAGGAGAGTGAAAGCTAGTTTAGGTCAAAGCACCTTCATTAGTAATTAATACATTGTACTGATGCCTGCCTACCAGCTGCCCTACTTACTCTTGTTAGGGCTGTCCACAACAATCACACACATCTGTCTGCAAAACCCTAAAAGGAACAGTAAATATCAAAACTTACATTATGAGATTAGCAACATGTATTACCATGAACAATACTTGTACCAGATGGGCACCTTGAAAAAGAGCTGGAAGACACACTCCCTAGATAAGTTGGTCTACTCCCTAGAGCCACTAAGTCCTGATATAATAAGTACTGTACACTTGGCTTTTCTACAATGTAATAGTGTTTTTCGTTGTGTTGAGGCTAGAAATGGTGTTAATCTGTCAATGGAAACATAATAGGAAGTTGAAAAGGCTGTACTACATTCTATAGAGCCTTTGGAATGTAGTAGTGAAGGTATTTGATTCAGTGTAAGGTTGACAGACAGGCAGTAGCAGATTGGATTTACTAGTAATAACTGAGGTAAATAAGTACTAACTATAGAATGAATAAGTATAGGGGTGAATAAAATAATGTTAATAGATGTGTACATAGATAAGCATGAATCGATGGCCATTCTGAGATATATCTTTTAACCCTTTCAATTCTATTTCCTACATCTTTTCTTAATAACTGATCACTCTAAGACTTCCCTATTTGTTCACTAGTTACCTGAAATCTTTAAACTGGGTAGAAATTACAAAATATATTCTTTTTTTTATACCTTCCTTTCTCGCAGATACTGATGAAGATTTCATGCATTACTAGTCAATACAGCTAGGTAAATACAGAGAGAGAGAGAGAGAGAGAGAGAGAGAGAGAGAGAGAGAGAGAGAGAGAGAGAGAGAGAGAGAGAGAGAGAGAGAGAGAGAGAGAGAGAGAGAGAGAGAGAGAGACCGAGAGAGAGAGAGAGAGAGAGAGAGAGAGAGAGAGAGAGAGAGACTATCATAAAAAACGATTAGCTATTTGATTTCAACTGGATATCAAGGAAGGGTTACAGGGTACTCAGAATTGGAGATAAGGTGGAGGAAACACGTAGGAAGATCTATGTAGGTGGAGGTGTAGCAGTGCAAATCATCCCGCGTTGTCAGTTGTTAAGAAAAATTATGTATGATGAGCCCGCAGGGAGAGGAGCTCCCCATTCTATCCAGCGTCGCTCTCGAATTACTCATGCGTCTGGCAGGCTACACCAAAAAAACTCGTCTCATAGGGTCAAGCCAACTGCCACTGTGTTACTTTCTTGATCCGCATCTAACGTGTACTAGGATAAAAGGAACGCACAAAAAGATTTATATGAAGAATACAACAGTTATGTACAATTTATGTGTACTGTGACTGTAGAATTATAATAAACGGTTGAAAGCACAATTCTACTCAGGACAGAACCATTTTTTTTATTAAAGAAGAAGAAGAAGGAGAAGAACAACAACAACAACAACAACAACAACAACAACAACAACAACAACAACAACAATAACAACAATAACAACAACAACAACAACAACAACAACAGATCGAGATTGCGAGCGCTCCAGTGACAGTCGCGCCCTGCAAGAGGATTGCACCACCGGTAAAACTCTGGTCAGTCACAATGCTTTGACTCAATATTGCATAATTATGGACAACCACTGGAAAACTGAGTGTGCGCTAAATACGATACAGTTGGTAACCAATCTCTGGTGTAGATAATAAAATGGTTGAAATAAGAAGCAAGCCAATATCGAACATTTACACATTTACTTCTCTCTGATACATATTGTATAGATGATAATTCTGATTTGATTTTGGAAATTTCTCTCTTACACACACACACACACACACACACACACACACACTGAAACTTAATGTGGTTTGCGTAGTGTACGGTAACACGCTCAGCTAACAGCTTAGAAGACTCGGGTTTGACTCCCAAGCGCGGTGAAGGACCTGGGCAAGTCTCTTAATGTGTAGCCCCTATTCACCAAACAGCAAGTAGGTACAGGATGTAGCTCGAGGGGCTGTGGCCTCGCTGTTCCGATGTGTGTGAGTGGTCTCAGTCCTGCCCGAAGGTCGGTCAGTATGAGCTCTGAGCTCTTTCCTCGTTCGTAGGGGAACAGCTGACTGGGATGACCAGTAGACGGCAGGTGAATGCCACATTTACAAACCCACATTCATTCATCATTTTTTTTCATTAATTCATTTTTTATGCAGGTGAAGGATTGGCCAAGCCCAATAAAAAAATGAAGTACCGGACCTTATAGTAGAAAGTGTTTATCGAAATCAGTGGATCAGTGTCTTCAAACTTCCATCTTGAAAGAGTTCAAGTCATAGGAAGATGGGAATACAGTAGCAGGCAGGATGTTCCAGGATTAATCAGAGAAAGGTATGAATAATCAAGAATATTGATTAACTCTAGTATGTATTTGAGGGATAGACAGAATAGGGGTGTGAGAGTGAAGAAAGTATTGTTCAGGGAGGCTGCGGGAGGAAGAGGCATGCGGTTAGCAAGATCAGAAGAGCAGTTAGCATGAAAATAACGGTAGAAGATACCAAGAGATGCAACATGGCGGCGGTGAGAAAGAGACTAAAAACAGTCAGTTAAAAGAGAGATGATAAGATTCAAAGCTTTTGATTCCCCCAATCTAATAAAACAGTGAATTGAACGTCTCTCCCACCATACATGTGAAGAGTACTTCATATAAGGACGAGTAACAGTAACAGAGTACAGAACAGTTGGGGGAGGTAGCAAAAGCTGGTAAACTCAAAACGCCTAACTTCACAGAAATTGTTTGGGCAAGAGAGATGAAATGTGAAGTTTCTACTTTAGAGTATAAGTCAAGGATAGACCGAGGATATTCAGTGTAGAAGAGGGAGACAGTTTAGTTGAGAAGTTTGTGTCGAGTTAATAGATGTAGAAATTGAAATTTTGAGGCAATGAACAATACTGATTTTTTTTTTTTTTTTGGCCCAAATCAGAAATATTAGACAGATCAGAAGTCTGAGGTTATGTGGCGTCTCTGTGTGATTTGTTGACTAACTGAAGGGTTGGTCATCTCTGAAAAGACGATGGAAAGTAAAGGATGGTATTATCAGTGTAGGAATGGATAGGGTGAAAAGTTTCTAAGACGATAGCAAAAATTTCACCAAATCTTTAAAAGAGAATGAGGGTCAAAAGATTGCCAGTAGAGCGATCTTGACGAAAGCCATACTGGCGATCAGTTATAAAGTTGTGAAGTGATAGATGTTTATGAATCTTCGTGTTGAGAATAGATTTCAAACCTTTAGGTAGGCAAGTAATTAAAGCTATAGAACAATAGTTTGTGGGAGAGGCACAGTTTCTAAGAACAATAGGAGGGGAGCACCACAAGGTCCATAAGGCTTCCGAAGATTTAGGCCAACGAGGTCACTGAAAGCATCCTTGCGAATAATATCAATCAAAGACATGAAATAGTCAGAAAAGGAAGGAAAGGGAGGAACAAACCCTGAATTATCCAAGGTAGTGTTTAGAGCGAAAGTTTAAGAAACTATATCACCTTTACAAACAGATGAGATGGCAGTGGCGCCATCAGGATGAAAATTTCATCCTGATGGCACCTGGCCGGAATCATCTCTAATAACTTTCTTTCTTCATTCCCCCCCCCCCCCTTTATTAATAAAGGCGGGAAAAACGAAGAAAGAAAGTTATTAGAGATGATTCTGGCCAGGTGCCCAAAATTTTCTCGGGAGTTGAATCTGGAAAGATTTTGACATTTTCTATTAATGAAAAAGTGTTTGGCAAGTTGAAGAACAAACTTGGCATGATTCCAAGCAGAACTGAAAATCAGATATAATTTTCCGCTGCGAATGTTGCAGATTTCAACGAAGAAAAATTGACGGGGGTATGAAGACACTCAGGATCGATAGTCGATGCTGCGTGCCATCGATATTCATTGAGATAGCCAAAGTTGTGGCGTCTGATTTTCGTGGTTGTACGAGTATTTCATCCAGTTGGTGGCGATTATTATCTCAGCAAGAAGGACAATACAACCAAGGAATAAACCTGTAACGAAATATTGATGTAAGTGATCTGAAAGTGAAACATTAAAAAAAATCAAACTGATTAAAGCAAACACACACACACACACACACACACACACACACACACACACACACACACACACACATAATACATATATATATATATATATATATATATATATATATATATATATATATATATATATATATATATATATATATATATATATATATATATATATCTATATATATATATATCTATATATATATATATATATATATATATATATATATATATATATATATATATATGACATTTTATTCTTTAGTAAAAGTATCTTCATTAGTGCCATAGTATAGATGTTCCCCTTACTTGCTACATAAAGCAGAAGTACACCGTATAGATCAGCAGCACGGTGAGGACGCAGGCTATCTTTGGCACTGAACTCTGGATGGAGGCAGCGCTCGGCAAGGTCGGTTTGAGATTTAAGTAAGAAATCTAATATACCAGCGTCTCTCAGTCTTAGAATTCTGGAAAAAGAAACATGAATTGAAAGTACTAAAATTTATAGAAGAGCAATAAGTAAGGAACGTACGTGATTTCAGAATACACGACACAAACATGATGAAGACATATCACATTCTACCTACAGACTCATATTATATTTGACACATTTTACTCACAATGAATCAAATTGCACTTTGAGAGAAAAATTTTTACGGAAGAGGAGCCCCCTTGGTCGCGAGGTAATGTAGCGGTCATCGGTGAGATAAAACGAGCACGGCTTTCCCTGCAAGACATCACAAACAAATGGTTTAATCTTTTACTCTTTTTTTCTTATTCATCCCCTCTCTCTCTCTCTCTCTCTCTCTCTCTCTCTCTCTCTCTCTCTCTCTCTCTCAAGCATCAAATTATGTTTTAGAAAGGGTCTGAGATCAGATGGAGATAAAATATCCCTATCTAACCTCAGACAATTGTTTCTTTGTTACCTGAAGAATCTTGATGTGGAAAAAGGAAAGGAGACCATGGGGAGAAACATAAGCAGCGTTTTTCCCTTCTTGTAGGTTCTTTAGAATGGTTTTTGGATTTTTAAATTGCACCAGTTTCTTCTTTAGCCTCGCTAGGACACTCCCCTGTGGCGCCATCTAGAAAGTCCGGATATGGCCAAAAGCATTGTTACTGATAACACACACACATGTGCTCGCGTGCAAGCGCGCTGATATAATGGATAAAGACACTAAACTAACCTACCCTCAAGTATAAAAGAGGAGTCTTGTCCCCACATGAATTTGCCTTTAATAAGGAAAATGATTTAATCTAGACAAATCTATATCCCCATAAACACATAAACCCATAAACTTTACCGACTGAATATAACATTACTGGATACAACATACTAACAAATCCTGTTACACTCCATAGATTGTGGGGAAAAAAACATACGAACGAAACGTGTGTAATTCATTATCCTATTCCTTAATACTGAATCATTTGCATGAGCCACAAAGAGAAGTAAAAAACGAAAAGAAAGCATGATACTCCCACCACCTTTCTTGCTTTACCTGAACAGTAGTGTCCAGAGGAGAGCCTGCGAACACAGCGCATGGGATATTTGACTCTATTAACTCCTCAAGAGTGTTGAAGGGCAAACGTTGAATTGGCTGGATTAGCATGGCTTTCAGGTTAGAGCGGTACACTGTACTGATGATTAAGCAGGTCAATAGCCATATTGTTGTGATTACTCTCATTCTTGGTCCTCTTGGCCAAACAGATGATGCTGATGAATCAATACATTAATGAAATCATTGAAAATACATATGCATTAAAGTATTTTCTATTTAAGAAGGGAGCTGGCCAAGGACAACAAAATGTAAAGAATATTCCATACACGGAAGAGTAGGACCCCTGTACAGTTGGGGGATGAGAAAACTGGTGGAGACGATGAAGAACGTTTAACTTCATAGAAGCTGTTTGAACTAGAGAAGCGATGTGATTCTAATGCAGTGCAGTGCTTTAAATCATCGTTTTGACACTCTTTCGAACATATGATGAGACCGGTAACTAAGTGGACCTTCTTCTTTTAGTTATTGTATGTTGCCTTTGACCGGCTTCCCCATCTTACATGAATAAATAAATCAATGATGAATATATATATATATATATATATATATATATATATATATATATATATATATCTATATATATATATATATATATATATATATATATATATATATATATAGAGAGAGAGAGAGAGAGAGAGAGAGAGAGAGAGAGAGAGAGAGAGAGAGAGAGAGAGAGAGAGAGAGAGAGAGAGAGAGAGAGAGAGAGAGAGAGAGAGAGAGAGAGAGAGAGAGAGAGAGAGAGAGAGAGAGAGCGAGAGAGCGAGAGAGAGAGAGAGAGAGAGAGAGAGAGAGAGAGAGAGAGAGAGAGAGAGAGAGAGAGAGAGAGAGAGAGAGAGAGAGAGAGAGAGAGAGAGAGAGAGAGAGAGCAGTGTGTGTGTGCGTGTGTGTGTGTGTGTGTGTGTGTGTGTGTGTGTGTGTGTGTGTGTGTGTGTGTGTGTGTGTGTGTGTGTGTGTGTGTGTTGGTCGCCTGTTGGTCGCCTGTTGGTCACCCAGCCAGCCTTTCCCTACGGAGCGAGCTCAGAGCTCATAGACCGATCTTCGGGTAGGGCTGAAACCACATCACACACTACACACCTGGACAACGAGGCCACAACCCCTCGAGTTACATCCCGTACACAGTGTGTGTGTGTGTGTGTGTGTGTGTTTTCAGTCTTTCTTTTATCAAGAAGTGCTTTATCAATTTATTTATTTTTACCAAAGTACGATTTACACACATTTTGCCAAAGCAACAGCAATCACCCATTGGAAGGATTCACAAATAGTGTTCCAAGCAGACTCAATGTGCTGGTGCGGCTGTCGGTTCAAACGTGGACGATGATTTGTCTCCTTCATTGTTGGTTTCTTCGCACTATAAAAGAATGGAAATCCGTTTAGAAGTCTTTCCAGGCATTCTCAGGTATTTTCCCCCCAAAAGATTCTGCCTTATAAATAGTTATATAGTATGGGCATAGATTTAGCTAATATTATACCCAATGTCTTTTTTTAATACATTCTTGTGTCACATGTCACATGTTATAATCATATGAAGTATTATATTGAACACATTGTCATTCCTTGAATAGATATTAACATTTTTTGTACATGTAGTTTCTATTAGGTATTACATTGTATTCAACATGTTTATATAGGAAACGACGGATTGCTTTTTTCTGATCATTTAATTACAAGCTTCTGTATAATTTTAGCTTTCAAAACCTTCAAATAAGTTTTCCATGCGAAGATTATCAGTGGTCTGTCAGCTTCCAGTCTCTCACCATCCAATCCTATATACAATATTGATGCCCACGGAATTTTTCGGAATATTTCAGTGAAAGAATTCCCAGAAAGAATCAAAGAACAAATTTCGCACACCACCTTCTATTCCCTTTTATATATGACAAAATTATATGTTATGTTTTATATTATAGACTTGATAGGTAAATTGTTAAAGTATTTTAATTGCACCGCACAGGCGCGCGCACACACACACACACACACACACACTACATACTCTCTTGATACAGTGGAACCGCTTGCGCTTTGGGGCCTTGGGATCCCCGAGCGCACGGTTTTATTATTATTATTATTATTATTATTATTATTATTATTATTATTATTATTATTATTGTTGTTGTTGTTGTAATAGTATTATCATTATTATGTTGTAATAGTATTATTATTATCATTATTATTAATATTATCATTATTATCATCATCATCTCTTATTGCTGTAACAACCATCATTATTATCATTAAAACATTTTCGTTTGTCCCATCGCTTACCAAACTGTAGTAGTTACATAAACTGTAGTAGTTACAGACATAGGATCTTGTGTCGTGAAGTTAACTAGCTGTTCTGTCATAAAGCTCACCATGATATATATTGGCAGTGTATTTAGTGCATCATCACATACAGTAACAAAAAAAAAGGAAAAAAAAAAAAAAAAAGACGGAGTCTGGGGACATGACTTTACCAACCAATGCTAAGTAAAACTTCTGAGTCACGGAAAAGGTCTGCAAACAAAGCAGCGGTGACTGGGACAGATTAGCTGGTATTTTGCATCGACCATATTTGTATGACCCACTTCAAATACGATTCCTAGATTCCTGTTAATTACTTCAACAAATCCCCCAAGTCACACCATGAAACTCTCGATCGTGAAAGATATAACTGAAGAAGCAACACCGTGACACCAACCAGTAATAAAGTAAGGAGTGTCACTGCCCAAATCTGGCGCGGAAAAAAAAGGAAAATTAATTACTTCCCGTTACACATTTAACACACTTATAAGAACATGAAATTTATGGTGTTTGCTGTGCATGGTTTGTTTTTTCCTTTTTGGCTTGGTTTGTTGCATGCAAAATAATAAAAGAAAAAATCATACCAAACATTCATAATTCTGGCGAATCCCATGACCCCCCCCCCCCCTCTCTCTCTCTCTCTCTCTCTCTCTCTCTCTCTCTCTCTCTCTCTCTCTCTCCCGCGTACATACATATGTGTGTGACTCCAAACAAATACTCAAACAATATATTGTGACCACTTACTGAGGCGCCGAAGGGCTTGAGAAATCCAGCTATGTTTGATTCCAGATCGGGCCGCTTATAACATAAACGTACCGAATTCATGTAAAGAGGCTCACTTTTGTCAAACAACTGGAAGTCATCAAACGGTCCTGGAATTCCTGTCAAATCACTTTTCTGTAAAGAGACAGAGAGAGAGAGAGAGAGAGAGAGAGAGAGAGAGAGAGAGAGAGAGAGAGAGAGAGAGAGAGAGAGAGAGAGAGAGAGAGAGAGAGTTTTAGGGTGCTCCAACTATTTTCCTCTTATTGTAAGGAGATAAGTCAGAGAAAAGAAATGTAATATAATGTAAGGTAAAGAAAAAAAATGTAACAAAGACCACAATTAGTAGCAGATCAATTACATCTAATACTTTCAAATCTGAACTAAACAAAGCAAATTTATGGTTAAATTCTAATAAGCTAAAACTTAATATTTCAGAAACCAGTTTTATCTTTTTTTTCAAAATACGTCTGTAAAAATATTATAAATCCGGTGTTATTGGATGGTGAAATTATAGAACAGTTCATATTATAAAATTTCTTGGAATCATTATTGATGATAATTTAAGCTGGAAACATCATATTGACCAAACCTGTTTAAAAATTTCTATGACTGGAATACTCAGTAGAATTCGCAATAATCTAACAACTGAAGCATATTTTATACGTTGTGATACCCACATCTTATATACTGCGTATCTATAAAGGCATGTACTAATAATAGCTCAAAACAAATTTTTACGATGCATATATTATCTAAAAGAAAATTGATTTCACTGTCAATATATTCTCCGAAGCTAAACTGATGACGTTTTTTGTAATTCATTAATATTTCTCATTATTGCTGACATTTGAAATTAGAGTACATGATAATTCATATTCAAGTTTATAAAATTTTAAGAAACACCAGAAGTAGCCATATTAATTTCCCTTGTCTCGGATTCAGAACAACATTATTCAATAACAGTGCAATCAGTTTTGCCCCTAAACTATTCAATGGTCTCCCTCATGACAAAAAGTTCTTCTAACCACAACCAATGTACATAATATAAGAAAGAAATAAAATCTTCCTTGCTGCCTCAACAACAATAAATACTATTTTAAGCAAACTTCCATCAATATGTATCGTACAGTACGAGTGTCACTAATTGTTTCCCACAATATCTAACAATGTTACAGTTAAAACGTCTGTCAAGAAGCTGCTGCTCAACGGACGGTAGCTGATGTGAATTAGAACGTATATGTATTTTATGTATCAAGACTATGCTATATATTAGCAATAAATTTACTTACTTAGTCACTTAGTTACTTACTTACTTACTTATTTACACACACACACACACACACACACACACACACACACACACACACACACACACACACACACACACACATATATATATATATATATATATATATATATATATATATATATATATATATATATATATATAAACTCACATTTTGCTGTAGAAATCCAATAATAGATTCCGAGGGTGGCTTTTCTTTTGCAACCACGAATTCGTAACTAGAAGGAGGAACTCATTTTACAATTCCAAAATTAGGTATGAAAGGAGTTTGTAATTTACATTTTATTTCAGTTTTTAACAGAATAAGTCCTCAACTGACTATGAGTAAACATTCGGATATATATATATATATATATATATATATATATATATATATATATATATATATATATATATATATATATATATATATATATAGATATATATATATATAGATATATATATATATATATATATATATATATATATATATATATATATATATATATATATATATATATATATATATATATATATATATATCAGGGAACTTTCTCAGACAATAGTAGCATAGTAGATTGAATCCAATAATATGCTACGCTTAGGACAGGGAAAACATGCATATAATATTATAATAATATGTCTTGACTTTCACGTTAATGTTGATGTGGAACAAAAGTTAGAATTATTTCGGAAAAAAAAAACCACGAATTTATATAAAGAAGACAGAAAAAGAAAATTTGCGCCCGGGCAATGTACTGACCACTGGCGCCCCTTGTGAGATAATCCATGGCAAAAGTAGTCATTAAATGACAGATTACACTAGTGGAACCCGATCAATCTCAATGGCAGTGAGAAAATCAAAGCTAAAATGTTGGTACACGGTATATACTTTCTGAGAACAACGCAGGTAGAATCACACTTTGACTAAACGGCAAGAATTTGGTTATTTTTCACAACAATTCGAAAATGTTCTAGGTGCCATGTAATTTACAAAGGAAGCAGGAATCACGTGTACTCGGCACGCCTGCGCACTTCTCAGCCGACAGCAAACGAGTGGTAGCCGGTAATGACGTTTCCATTTGGCGGGGGCTGTACTGGTGCACACTGGGTGGACACTGGTGCAACACGCTTCTTCTCTAACTTTAAATTATCTGTCTCATTAACAAGGCCAATACTATGGCAAAATTACTTTCACTTTCACTACATTTTTATATGGGGCTAAGGGCTTAAAGTTAAGCAGAGGAAAATGTTGGACTGGCGCGAATTCTGCTATCCAAATTTGGCGCCCCTCTAACCCTCACACCACCAGCCGGGGCCTGCGCCCCCCCCCCACGTCTGCTTCCCCCCCTATACGTCCGCCATCGGTCCCATAAGATCTAGCATGATGATTACCATACTGTGTGTGTGTGTGTGTGTGTGTGTGTGTGTGAACGCGCGCGCGCGCAAATCTAAATGTGATACATGACTTACTCAAAATTTAGCTTCGTGGCGATTACGTCCATCACATTCGTCATGCAGCCGCTTATAATTTTGGGATGTGCATTGCCGTTGATTGAGATGAAAGGGCTGTACTGAAATACACAAAATGCAGTTAAATGAGGTTATAGGTCAATCTAGCTTTCATATACTGAGTGAAACATTAAGGGAAATTAACAAGGCACATTGGCTATGCGATAGGTAGAATATCTTGCAGAGGGAGAAGATAACAAATAAGAGAACTGGATTAATCTCTATCTTGATGGCAATATACATCGTGTGCAACAAAAGTAACCAGAAGAATGAGTTTTCATTCGATTTCTCATAAATGTTCACATAAAACTGTCACAAAGGGTTAAATGGCTTCTTCTTTTTTTTGCAATATGATTATTATTTGTGACATATGTGAATGTCATCGAACACCTACTTGTCTCACGGGAGAACACTTGTATAAATCTTTCTTTCCTTATGCCACGAAAGATATGTTGCATAACTTTGGTATTGTGTGGCTACTGGGAATTCATAAATATTTTAAAATCTTAGATAATACATACTCTTGACATTCCTTACAAATCATCAGGAAAAGTATTCTTCGCATAAATTTTAAACAATTATCTAATGTAACCTTCTTTTTCTTCAATATTCAGTATTAATTGATTAACATAATCATCAAACATGAACATTTACGAAATCAAATTCATAATCAGTGATGATATAATTAAAGAAAAACATGCATTATATCACATTCACAGCAATTCACATGAATAATATTTCGCAAATTATTCAATCTTCGTACACCCCACAAACCATACAGGACATTTGTATCTTTATATCTGCTTCTCCTTTATTTCGTTTCGACTCCCACTGCTTTGTGATTCCGAGCGAACTTCCTTCCCTTCCCACTTTTGTGTCACGGACACCTCCAGTCACTCGCTTACAAAACCAAGATTATTCACTTAACGACGGACGCTTTTTTCCACGTGAGAGAGATTTTGCCCTAGACTAAGCTAATTAACAAGAACATAACCGAATTATCAGCTGAAATGAAATCATCACTATCGTTCCCTCCCTACATTACGCAGGCAAGTTTAACGTTATTGCCACACTTCACCACCTACATATTTCCACATCATAACCTGTCAAATACCAACAAAAAAACAAAATGTGCTGATTGATAAATCAATGTTGACATTACAGAAAACAGAATTACAGAAACAATAGGGACTTGAAGGCATATTATATATATATATATATATATATATATATATATATATATATATATATATATATATATATATATATATATATATATATATATACTATATATATATATATATATATATATATATATATATATATATATATATATATAGTATATATATATATATATATATATATATATATATATATATATATATATATATATATATATATATATATATATATATATATATATCTATATATATATATATCTATATATATATATATATATATATATATATATATATATATATATATATATATATACATAATATGCCTTCAAGTCCCTATTGTTTCTGTAATTCTGTTTTCTGTAATGTCAACATTGATTTATCAATCAGCACATTTTGTTATTTTGTTGGTATTTGACAGGTTATGATGTGGAAATATGTAGGTGGTGAAGTGTGGCAATAACGTTAAACTTGCCTGCGTAATGTCGGGAGGGAACGATAGTGATGATTTCCTTTCAGCTGATAATTCGGTTATGTTCTTGTTAATTAGCTTAGTCTAGGGCAAAATCTCTCTCACGTGGAAAAAAGCGTCCGTCGTTAAGTGCATAATCTTGGTTTTGTAAGCGAGTGACTGGAGGTGTCCGTGAAACAAAAGTGGGAAGGGAAGGAAGTTCGCTCGGAATCACAAAGCAGTGGGAGTCGAAACGGAATAAAGGAGAAGCAGATATAAAGATACAAATGTCCTGTATGGTTTGTGGGGTGTACGAAGATTGAATATTTTGCGAAATATTATTCATGTGAATTGCTGTGAATGTGATATAATGCATGTTTTTCTTTAATTATATCATCACTGATTATGAATTTGATTTCGTAAATGTTCATGTTTGATGATTATGTTAATCAATTAATACTGAATATTGAAGAAAAAGAAGGTTACATTAGATAATTGTTTAAAATTTATGCGAAGAATACTTTTCCTGATGATTTGTAAGGAATGTCAAGAGTATGGATTATCTAAGATTTTAAAATATTTATGAATTCCCAGTAGCCACACAATACCAAAGTTATGCAACATATCTTTCGTGGCATAAGGAAAGAAAGATTTATACCAGTGTTCTCCCGTGAGACAAGTAGGTGTTCGACGACATTCACATATGTCACAAATAATAATCATATTGCAAAAAAAAGAAGAAGCCATTTAACCCTTTGTGACAGTTTTATGTGAACATTTATGAGAAATCGAATGAAAACTCATTCTTCTGGTTACTTTTGTTGCACACGATGTATATTGCCATCAATATAGAGATTAATCCAGTTCTCTTATTTGTTATCTTCTCCCTCTGCAAGATATTCTACCTATCGCATAGCCAATGTGCCTTGTTAATTTCCCTTAATGTTTCACTCAGTATATGAAAGCTAGACTGACCTATAACCTCATTTAACTGCATTTTGTGTATTTCAGTACAGCCCTTTCATCTCAATCAACGGCAATGCACATCCCAAAATTATAAGCGGCTGCATGACGAATGTGATGGACGTAATCGCCACGAAGCTAAATTTTGAGTAAGTCATGGATCACATTTAGATTTGCGCGCGCGCGCGTTCACACACACACACACACACACACACACACACACACACACACACACACACACATACACACACACACACACACAGTATGGTAATCATCATGCTAGATCTTATGGGACCGATGGCGGACGTATAGGGGGGGAAGCAGACGTGGGGGGTGGGCGCAGGCCCCGGCTGGTGGTGTGAGGGTTAGAGGGGCGCCAAATTTGGATAGCAGAATTCGCGCCAGTCCAACATTTTCCTCTGCTTAACTTTAAGCCCTGAGCCCCATATAAAAATGTAGTGAAAGTGAAAGTAATTTTGCCATAGTATTGGCCTTGTTAATGAGACAGATAATTTAAAGTTAGAGAAGAAGCGTGTTGCACCAGTGTCCACCCAGGGTGCACCAGTACAGCCCCCGCCAAATGGAAACGTCATTACCGGCTACCACTCGTTTGCTGTCGGCTGAGAAGTGCGCAGGCGTGCCGAGTACACGTGATTCCTGCTTCCTTTGTAAATTACATGGCACCTAGAACATTTTCGAATTGTTGTGAAAAATAACCAAATTCTTGCCGTGTAGTCAAAGTGTGATTCTACCTGCGTTGTTCTCAGAAAGTATATACCGTGTACCAACATTTTAGCTTTGATTTTCTCACTGCCATTGAGATTGATCGGGTTCCACTAGTGTAATCTGTCATTTAATGACTACTTTTGCCATGGATTATCTCACAAGGGGCGCCAGTGGTCAGTACATTGCCCGGGCGCAAATTTTCTTTTTCTGTCTTCTTTATATAAATTCGTGTTTTTTTTTCCGAAATAATTCTAACTTTTGTTCCACATCAACATTAACGTGAAAGTCAAGACATATTATTATAATATTATATGCATGTTTTCTCTGTCCTAAGCGTAGCATATTATTGGATTCAATCTACTATGCTACTATTGTCTGAGAAAGTTCCCTGATATATATATATATATATATATATATATATATATATATATATATATATA
>JAHFWG010000074.1:503972-518054 GCA_020233015.1 Callinectes sapidus | reverse complement strand
TTCTTTTCTCTCTTTCTCTCTCTCCTTTTCTTTTGTTTTATTTCCCTCTTTTATTTATTGCTTTTAGTTTCGTCATTTATTTATTCATTCATTTATTATTTCATTCTTTAATTTCACCTTTGTTATTTATTTACTCATTTATTATTTTACTCATTAATTTCTCTCGTTCTCTCTTCCTCCCTCTCTCTCTCTCTCTCTTTCCTTTTATTTCCTTTTATTTCTCTTTTTTATAATTATTGTTTTTAGTTTTATTATTCATTATTGTACTCATTAATTAATCTCCCTCTCTCTCTCTCTCTCCCTCTCTCTCTCACCTCCGCAGTGGGCCCAGGCGGCGACCTGCAGAACAGCCTGCCCACCGCCCCCGTCACCACCCTGGCCTCCTCCTCCGCGGGGCACGGCGGGGGCGGGGCGGGGGGCGGCGGGGGGATGCCTCACGACTCCAGCGACATGGATATTGAGATGGAGGATGTTGGGGAGAAATCTGAGATGGGGTGAGTGTGTGTGTGTGTGTGTGTGTGTGTGTGTGTGTGTGTGCGTTTTTGTTATTTTGTGTTTTTGTTTGTGTGTGCGTTTTTGTTATTTTGTGTTTTTGTGTGTGTGTGTTTGGTGTGTTTGTTATTTTGTGTGTGTGTGTGCGTTTTTTTTTTTGTTTTGTGTGTGCGTTTATGTTATTTTGTGTGTGTGTATGTGCCTTTGTGTTATTTTCTGTTTGTGTGTGTGCGTGTTTCTGTTATTTTGTGTGTGCGTGTGTGTGTGTGCATTTCTGTTATTTTGTGTGTGTGTGTGTGTGTGCATTTGTGTATTTGTTCGTGTATTTGTCCCGATAAATAAACAATAGGATGAGAAACGTGTGTGTGTGTGTGTGTGTGTGTGTGTGTGTGTGTGCGCGCGTTTGTATTATTTTTGCATTTATGTGTCACTTTATTTATTTATTTCCATTCATTCCTAACCTAACAAAATTTCCCCCCCCCCCCCCACCCCACCCACCCCACAGTAAAGAAAACGGCCTACCCCCTAAAGAAAAAGACGAACGCGGCGGCGGCGGGGACGTGATCGAGCGGCGGCGGGATAGGCCTTCTAGATTTGAGCGTCTGGTAGGCCCGAGCCAGTCCCCACCGGCCCCAGGGGAGAAATTAGGCCTAGTAGAAAGATTAAGGAATTTGGCATCAGGAGGAGCGGCAGCAGACCTGGAGCCCCGCGACCGCTACGACAGGGACAGGAGGGACAGGGAGCACGACAGGGAGAGAGACAGGGTTGGCAGGGAGCTTCATGAAGACAGGGAAAGGGAGAGAGGAAGGGATGCTGGTAAGTTTTGGGGGTTTTAAGGGTGTTTTGTGTTGTTTTGTTGTTTTGTGTTTTTATTTGTTTTTGTCTTTCTTTTTTTTCTTTTTTTTTTGTTTTGTTTTTCTTTTCCTCTTTTTTCTCTTTTGTTTTCCTTTTCCTCTCTCTCGTTTTTTCTCTTTTTTTGTTTTTTTTTCCTTCTCTTTCTTTTCCCTCTTTTTTTGTGTTTCTTTTCCTTTTCTTTCTTTTTCCTCTCTTTTTTCTCTTTTTTTCTTTATTTATTATTATTATTTTTTATATATATATTTAGTATTGAAGTTTTGCCTCTTCTTCCTTCTCTCCTCTTCTTTCCTCTCCTCTCCTCTCCTCTTCCCCTCCTTCCTTTCTTCTCTTCTTTCTCCTTTTCTTATATTTTCTCCATGTTTATAATCTTAAAATTCCTCCTCCTCCTCCTCCTCCTCCTCCTCCTCCTCCTCCTCCTCCTCCTCCTCCTCCTCCTCCTCCCCCTCCCCACTAACCTCCCCTCCGTTCCTCCCCCAGGCCGCTATGACCCTGAACCCTTTGGTGGCCCTCCCCCCGGGTTCCCCCAGGGTGGACGCGGCCCCGATGGCCCCCCCAGCTTCCGGCCCGACAGCGGCAGCGGCGGCGGCCCCAACGGTCCGGTCGGCCCCGCGGGGTTCAACAACTTTGTGTCAGTGGGGTTCGGTCCCCCCGGGGCAGGGTCAGGGGGCCCCCCCGGGATGATGGGGCGGCCACCAGGACCCCCCCACAGCCACTCGGGGATGCGGGGCGACGGTTTTGGCCCCATGGGGATTGGCATGATGTCGGGACACACTGGGCCAGGTGAGGGAGTGAGGGGCGGGGCGGGGCGGGGCCAGTGGGGTACTCATTTGGGGTTTTTGTCATATTTTTGGGTATTAATTGGGTTTTTTCATATTTTTTAGGTATGGTGGGTTACTAAATGTGTTTTTTCATATTTTTTAGTTTCTTTCATATTTTTTAGGTATGGTGGGGTACTAAATGTGTTTTTTTCATATTTTTTATTAGGTAGGAATGCTTTGTTTGGTTTATTTTGAGTTTTTTGTGGGTGTTCTGATTCAGTAAATGGAAAAAATGTGAACTGAAAAGAGACATTTTTGACATATTAATTACAATAGTTTGGCATAGATAAGTCTTAATTACTATACTTTCAAATGCATAAGTCTTCAGCGATTATTATTTACAGTAACGCAAAAAATATTAATTAAAAGAGACAATTAAGACACATTAGTTACAATACTTTCATATATATAAGTCTTCAACAATTATCATAACACAGTAACACACAAAAATAACCTCAAAACAACACATTATACACCAAACTTCAAAAAAACACCCTAAAAAACACCCCAAAACTAATCTCCCCAAATCTCTAACATAATATTGACCAAACTTAAAAAAAAACACCCTAAAAAAAACACCCCAAACTTAATCTCCCCAAATCTCTAACATAATATTGACCAAACTTAAAAAAAACACCCTAAAAAAACACCCCAAAAACTTAATCTCCCCAATCTCTAACATAATATTGACCAAACTTCAAAAAAAAAAACACCCTAAAAAACACCCCAAACTTAATCTCCCCAATCTCTAACATAATATTGACCAAACTTAAAAAAAAACACCCTAAAAAACACCCCAAAAACTTAATCTCCCCAAATCTCTAACATAATATTGACCAAACTTCAAAAAAACACCCTAAAAAACACCCCAAACTTAATCTCCCCAATCTCTAACATAATATTGACCAAACTTAAAAAAAACACCCTAAAAAACACCCAAACTTAATCTCCCCAATCTAACACAATAAAATAATGACGTGTGTGTGTGTGTGTGTGGGGTGATGGTGGGGGAGCCTTCCACACCACTACCCCAGTACTAACCCCCCTTGTCCCCCCCACAGGGTTCGGCCCACGCGGTCTGCATGGCCCCGGTGGGTTTCAGGGGCCCCGGGGGTTACTTGGCCCCCCCCCAATGGGCATGGGGTCGCTGATGGGAACGCGGCCACCTCTGATGGGGGAGATGCCCGGGGGGGGAGGGGCCATGCGGGGTCCCGGGGGCATGCCTGGTCAACGCCCTGGTAAGTACTGGGGGGCGGGGGGGCTGGGTTGGGGTGGGGGGAGGGGAGGGGGTGGGGAGGTGAGTATTGGGGTGTGGGAGGCAGGGGAGGGTGTGTGTGGGGTGTTTGGGGTGGGGAGGGTAGTATGTGTATGTGTGTGTGTTTGTGTGTTTAGGTTGGGTTAGGTTATTGAGGTTTTCAGGGTTGGTCAGTGTGTGTGTGTGTGTGTGTGTCAGGTTAGGTCATGTTGTTTGAGTGCGGCAGTGTGTGTGTGCATGTGTGTGTGTGTGTGTGTGTCAGTTTTGGAGGGGCACTGGTGGTGGTGGTGGTGGTGGTGGTGGTGGTGGTGGTGTAGCCAGAGAATATAATGGTGTTTATCTTAACCACATGTAACATAAGAGAGAGAGAAAATAACATTGTCTTTTTTTCAGGTTTAGTTATAGAGATGTGTTTAAAAATAAGATAAAGAGAGAGAGAGAGAGAGAGAGAGGGAATACAAAGTTATGATATATTCAAGATTAATACATTTTCAGAGCTTTAATACCAAAAAAATAAGAATATGTAGAAAGATTTAAATAGTTGAATAATGATAGCAAGAGAGAGAGAGAGAGAGAGAGTGTTAATCTTTCCATGTTAAAATTTTCAGTGACTTGATGCAAAATGATATAAAAAGGTTGTGTTGAGTGTTGAGGAAGAGAAGATGTAAGGATGTGTGTGTGTGTGTGATGTGAAGAAATGTTGGTTGTGGTGTAGTGAGGTGAGAGAGAGAGAGAGTAACGGTGTGTGTTGGTCCGCAGGGATGTGGCTGGATGGTCCAGGGCCGGGGCCGGGGCCACGGTTCCAGGGCCACGACGTGCCCCATGGGGGGGGTAGGGAGGGTCTGCCGGACCGGCTGTGGGGCGACCCTGAGCGTGGGCGGGACGGCGACCTGGACCACTTCAGGGACGGCGAGAGGGAGAGGGGCGGCCGGGACGACGACCGGCCGCCGCGAGACCTGGACCGGGACCACTCCATGGACCGCGGCGGCCTTGACGACCGGGGGATGGACGACCGGCCCCGGGACCGCTCCAGGGACGACCGGGGCAGAGACGACCGGCCCAGGGACGACCGGGGCCGCAACGACCGCTTCAGGGACGACAGGTCCCGGGACGACCGGCCGCCGCGGGGCGACCGGGGCCGGGACGACCGCTCCAGAGACGACCGTGGCCGCGACGACCGGCCCCGGGGCGGCCGGGACGACCGGTACCGCGGCGACAGACTGCGCGACGAGCGGGGCCGGGACGACCGCGGCGGCGGCGGCGGGCGGGGCCGTGACGGGCGCGAGGACGGGCCGGGGCGGGAGGAGCGGCCGTGGGAGGCCAAGGGGCGGGAGGGGGAGCGGGAGCCGCGGCGGCGGGAGGAGCGGCGGCCCTGGGAGAAGTCCAGGTGGGCGCCGCGGGAAGACCCGCCGCTGCTGCCCGGGGCGGAGGACATGGCCGGCGGCGGCAGCGGCGGGTGGGACTCCTGGGCCAACCGGCCGCCCCCCGCCACGCAGGACCACCTGCCAGACCCCCACCACCACCACCACCGCCAGGACCCCCCCAGGCCACCCCGTGTTCCAGACCTCCCCCTCGACACAAAGCCTGAGCCACGGGAACAACAGCCACCACAGCAGCAGCAGCAGCAGCAGTCACCACAGCAGCAGCAGCAGCAGGGCCCACCAGGGGAGGGAGGAGTGGCCCCGGGTGAGGGTGAGGAGGCCCCCGGTGATGGCCTGCCCCGGGGGGAGGACCACCCCACGCCGCCAACGTGCATAGAACAAGACAGCGGCGGCGGCGGCAGCTCCCCACCACAGGGTGAGGCCGCCTCCCCACCCCCCACAGAGGAGGGGCCGCCCACCACCCCCCGGCAGGAGAGGGACCTGTACGACCCCTTCGAGGCCACGGCCAAGGAGGACACCACTGCCCCCCCGGCCCCCTCACAGCCCTCCCCCCCTCCACAGGCTGCCTCACCCCCCCAGGATGCTGCTGCTGCATCCACCACACAGCCCCCCTCCCCCTCCCAACACCACCAGTCCTCCCCACCACACCCTGCCCCTCACCACTCCCCCCCACCACACCACTCCCCCACCCCTCAAGAGGCAGAGATGGAGGAGGCACCCCCACAGCCCCCACTCCACCAGCAGCAGCAGCAGCAGCAGCAATCTCCTCCCCAGCCAGCCCCACAGGACTCCCCGCCACAGCCCACCCCACAGTGCTCGCCGCCCCGCCAGGCCCCGCTGGACTCCCCCCCTCCCCCGCAGCCACAGCCACAGCTCCAGGAGTCGCCGCCCCGGCCGGCCCCGCAGGACGCCTCACCGCCTCCTGTGCAACAGGACTCCCCCCCACCACGGGGCAGCCCCCAGGCCTCCCCACCCCACTCCCCGGTGCGGGACGCCTCTCCCCGCCACTCCCCACCGCCACCAGAGCCCATGGACGCGGGCCGGGCCTCCCCACCCCCGTGGGTGCCCCACCACCACCACCACCACCAGTCCGGGGCGGCCTCCCCCATGGAGACGGAGGAGAGGTACGGGGAGGAGGGCCTGAGCCCCCTCAGTGAGGGTGTGGGGGTGCGGGGCGGGGCGTACGCCGACGGCGACGGCCGGCCCAACGAGGGCACCGAGGACAGCGGGGCGGAGGAGGAGGAGGAGGACGGCTCACCCGCCCCGGGGGCCGCGGAAGACGAGGAGGACGGGGGCGGCAGCGGCCCCATGAACGAAGACTAGTGGTGAGGTGTGTGTGGGGCGGGGCGGGGCGGGGCAGTGCTGTGTGTGAGGGAGGACCCCGGCAGCAGGACAGGACCCAGGGTGGTGGCGGGTGGGCCGGGGCGGGGCGGGCCAGGTGACTCAATACTGAGGCTGTGATCATGGCGGCTGGCCGGCGGCCGGGTGCTGCCGCCGCCGCCGCCGCCACTGCCGTGCGAAAGACATTTCTACGCATTTTATTTTTATTTTTGAAAGAAGACAATTTAAATTATAATAAATTATCGACAATTTTGTAAAGGCCGGAACATTTCATTTGTCCAGACACATTGCAGCAAGCAACAAGCAAGCAAGCAAGGGAGGAAGGAAGGAAGGGAGGAACAGACAGAGACAGGGAGAGGGAGGGAGAGAGAGAGGGAGAGGAGCCAACCACTCACTCTCACTCGCTCACTCTCCCTCCCTCCCTGACTGGAGCTTTGCAGTGATCAATGCTGAGTATTTCACCTGTTAGCCAGTCACCAGTCACCAGTCACCAGTCAGTCAGCAGTCAGCAGTCAGTCAGTCAGGCCACACCAGGACTATTTCACTGTGTCCCTAAAATGCCCCTGAAGCAAGTGAGAGAGAGAGAGAGAGAGAGAGTGAGAGTGTGCCAGGGAGAGAGGGAGAAGGTAGGTCGCTCCCCGCCAGCCTGCGCCGCCGCCGCCGCCGCCGCCGCCGCTGGACCAAGTGTGTTTCACTCTAACGTAGTGAAACATGCAAGGTATGGTACTCGCCCTGCCTTGCCATAGTGTCCTGTGCACCACCACCACCACCACCACCACCACCACACCACCACCACCACCACCACGCCCCGCCACCCCGCCGCCGCCGCCACGGCCCCGCGGAAAGTGAGAAACGAGAAGATTTTAAGTGTTTTTTTATTGCTTTCGTTAATTTTTTTTTTCTTCTTGTGTATTTTTTATTTTTTTAATTTTTTTTTTAGTTTTTCCTCTCTTCTCTTCCTTCTGAGTGAAAAAGACGTGTTTGTTTTGGTTTCGGCTTTTTTTCCCTTTTTTAAATTGTTTTTTCCCAGCGGCGTTTCTCAAAAAGCGAGGAAAATGCAAAAAAACAACAAAAAAAAACCAAACGCGTTACTTAATTTAAAATCATGTTTTTTGCGAGTGTTTCTTTACGTTTTTCATTTTAAAATTCAACTTCAGATCAATGTACCATACTTATATATGTGTGTGCGTGTATGTGTGCGTTTGCAGGTGTGTGTGCGTGTGTGTGTGTGTGTGTGTGAGGTGATGGTGGGGTATATCCTGTCAATTTGTAAACTATATATGCATTTTTTTCTGCCTGTTCAAATATTTTTATCTTTATTTCTCCATATATTTGATCAATGTGACAGCAGCAGCAACACCACAACACCACCACCACCACCACCACACCTATTCCTTGGCCCTGATCTCACCCCCCACACACACCTCAACACCCTTATTACACCCCAGCACACCTCAACACCCCTATAACACCCCCACACCACTTCCCAATCCTTTAAAAAAAAACTATCACAAATTTTAAACACTCTCAGAACACATTTATATATATTTTAGACCCCAAACAAACACACACACACACACACATCTATAAACACTCCTGCTAGACACAAACTTAACTAAACACCTTCTAATCCTTTAAGAAAAACTATTGTAAACTTTTTAAAATACACTCTTGGAACACATTTACACACACAGTTTAGACCCCAAATAAACACACACACACACACACACACACACACACTCCATAGTCCCTGAAATAATAATACAAATATGCTCAATTTTTTTTAACACAATTATGAACTTTTGAAACCTTTTTTTTATATGATTCTAAAGGTTTCAGATCATTTTTGGAGGCAGTTTCATGTTATACCACAAAGAATATGGTTACACACACCTTCCCAGCCTCTTTAAAGACTATTATGAACATGTTAAACCTTTTCAAACTATTATAAATCATGAAATACCTCTTTTTTTTCATGTTTAGAAAGGTGTCATGTTTGATTTTTAGACATTTACACATTTATTATACCCTTAAATAATATGAAAACACACTTCAACTCTCTTCAAGACTTGCAAACTTACTAGAACCCCATAAAACACCATTGAAAACCTCTTCTGACTCTATAAACAGTCATCCCATTAAAATATCAATACACACTTCTCACAGCCCCCATACCCCCCCCTCCCTCCCACACAGTAATATTAGCCCCCTGTACCACACCCTAGCCTAACCTAACCTAATACACTCTTTATAACTCACTACTAAGATTTTTATATATATTCTTTGTTCTATAGATTCATTTGTCACCTAACCTAACCTACCCCCCCCAAAAGGAGCAAAATAGTACCCCCTCCTTCACTGCCCCCCAAAAAACTATCAAAAACCTTAAAAAACCTTAAAAACTATCATGAACCTTCAAAAAAACAATTGAAAACATCAGGATTTTGTGTATTTTTCAACTTTCTGTCACCATTAGCAGTCAGAAATTGTCAAAACACCTTAAAAAAACATTGCAGATTTATTTAACACAATTATAAGGTCTTTTTAGCTCTATTAAGACACTATTACATCCCTGCCAGGCTTATCAGACCCACAAAACACCCCTGCCAGTCTAATCACACCCACACACCCCTGCCAGTCTCTAACACACCCACACACCCCTGCCAGCCTTGTTACACCTACACAACACCCTGCCAGCCTTTCACACCCCATACATCACCCCTACAACCCTTTTCACACCCACACAACACCCCTGCCAGCCTTACCACACCCCCAAAACACCCCTGCCACCCACCCCACCCCTGCCAAGCTTTCCCCTGCAATAACCCCTTAATTCTTCCTTTCTAAGACTGCAGGGGGGTTATTCAAAGCTCACCCCTGCCCCTCTCTCTCACTCTACCCTGCCAGACCACCCTACACACCCCTGCCAGGCCAAACATTAATGGAATCTTAAGTGTGTGTATTTTTCTAAGACGGTTTTCTGAGTCATAATCTTAAACTCCTAAAATTATTGTACTTACTCATTTTTTTTGTCTTAAATTTTGAACCTGGTGTTTTAAGGGGTTAAGAACAGTTTTGAGGAGGTTAAGATGGTTTTTTAAGACTAGAAGTGGGTCTTAAGAAAAAAAGGGGTATATAGTTAAGAATCTTTGTTGGTATAGACTTGTTAAACCTTTGTTAATTGGCTAAAACAATAATAAGGGTTAGTGGACAGTGTTACAAGCTTGTTACCCCCTTAAAACCCCATTCAAAGACCATTAGCCCCTTAAAATTACAACTACACATCCATTAACCTTTATAACATGATTGCAAGCTTGCCAAACCCTTAAAAACCCATTATTAACCTGTTCAACCCTGAAAAACTACTATTGCAACCCTTAATCCCTTAAAAATGATCATTACAACTCAATCCCTTAAAAAAATATTACACTCCCCCCAAACCATTGAAAAAACCATTATAAACCTGTTGAGCCCTTAAAAACTTCCATTATAACCCTTTACACCCTTAAAAAAACATTACAACACTTAAACCCTCTTAAAAACACCATTGCAAGCCTTAAACCCTTAAAAACACCATTATAACCCTTAAACCCTCTTTAAAAAAACACCATTGCAAACCTTAAACCCCTTAAAAACACACAAAGACTGGAAGTTTGTCTAAGAGGAATATTCATGCTTAGAAATTTAGTTATTATACATGCAAACTTAAGCTTTTTAAAATCAAGTTATGTTTTTTGGCCTTATATATAAATTAATTGCTTTTCATGTTATTTTTTTTATTCATGAGACTAAATTGATATGTTTGTTGATTTATATAAGATTTTTTTGTGTGTGTTTGTTAATTTGGGGTGTTTTTTGTGTGTGTTTAGTTTCCCCTTACACACACACACACACACACACACACACACACACACACACAATAAAATGAGGAAAAATAATGTGAATAAATTAATAATGATAATGATAATGATAATAATAATAATGATAGTAATAATAATAATAATAATAATAATAATAATAATGGTTATTGTGAAGTCACACACACATACACGCGCACACACACACACACACATACTCTCTCTCGCTCTCTCTTTTTTCCGTGTGTGTACATAATGAAATAGAAATGTATGTACAGTCACACACACACACACACACACACACACACTGTAAGTAATAAGGTTAGAGTGACATTTCTCAGTGTATAAATTGTGAATGGGGGTTAGAATACTAGAGAGAGAGAGTTGTACTATAAGATTTAAGAGGAGGAAGAGGAAGAGGAAGAGGAGGACGAGGAGGAGGAGGAGGAAGGTGAAATATATAACTCCTCCTCCTCACCTTCTTCCCCCTCCTCCTCCTCCTCCTCCTGTGTTTATTTGCTGTAGTAATAAACTGTTTGTATAATCTTTCATTTATTCTTTATCCTCTATTGTTGGCTCTCTCTCTCTCTCTCTCTCTCTCTCTCTCTCTCTCTCTCTCTCTCTCCCGCTGGGCAGCTCAGTTCCCTCTTGAATGTTTATGTGTGTGTGTGTGTGTGTGTGTGTGTGTGTGTGTAGTAGTAGTAGTAGTAGTAGTAGTAGTAGTAGTAAATGCAACCTTACCACCACCACTACTACTACTACTACTACTATTATAATTTTTGCCGTTTAATTCTTCTTCTTCTTCTTCGTCTTCTTCCTCCTCCTCCTCCTCTTCCTTTCAGATTCTCAGTGAAATCATTCCTTTGTTAATTATCTCTTTGTATTCCTTCTGCTTGCACGTCACGGTGACTCTTCCTCCCTCCCTCTGTACACCGCCCCTACTACTACTACTACTACTGCTGCTGCTACTTCTACTACTACAGGTATTGGTTTATTTGTGTTTTAGTGTTATTTTGTTGTTTTTCTTTGTTTTTCTTTTGTTATGTAGTTTCTTTTTTTCGTGTTTGTGTTTTGTGTTTTTTTGTTTTTCAATTTTTTTCCTTTGTTTTGTGTTTCTATTATTTTGGTTTGTTTTTTATTGTTTTCTTTGTTTTCCTGTCCTTTCCTATTGTTTGGTTTGTTTAGTTTTTTTTCTATTTTCCCCTTTAATTTGTGTTTTTTTCTTTTTACATTACTAGTATTCTCTCTCTCTTTCTCTCTCCTGCACCATCCCTTGCTCACACACGTACAGACAGTCAGACAGCCAGACAGACAGACAGACAGACAATCAGGAAAGAAGGTCAGCAAGAGAGAGAGAGAGAGAGAGAGAGAGAGAGAGAGAGAGAGAGAGAGAGAGAGAGAGAGAGAGAGAGAGAGAGAGAGAGAGAGCGCCCTAAGGCAATCACGCCAGGCCTGGAAGCGAAGTCTATAAAAACGCAATTTGGCATAACATCGGTGGAGGCAGCGGGATGATAGGGGGGGCGGGGGGGCAGTGGGGGGGGGAGGCTGGCTGGCTTTTTGTCGCGCTCACACGGAGATTGGCAGGGCAGGGGGGTGACAGGGGGCAGGCCAGGGCAAGACAGGGCAGGGCAGGGCAGGGCAGGAGAGCAGACAGACAGAGATGTTGGGGGGGGAGGGAGGGAAGGAGGGCACGGCGCCCCCCACCCCTCCTACTAACAGCAGCAGCAGCAGCAGCAGCAGGGCACGGGATGGGTTGGGTTGGGTTGGTGGGAATACTGTCTGGCCACGGTTGAAGTCTCCTTGTCTCCCCGCCACCACCACCGCCGCCGCCGCCGCCGCCGCCTGCAGATCAGCTGTGTGTGTGTGTGTGTGTGTGTGTGTGTGTGTGCCTTTGTCTTGCTGTGTGAGAAGTGCCCGGCGAGGGTGGGAGGCGGGGCGGGGCGGGGCCAGAGGGGCTCCCACGGGGGAAAACAGGGAGGAGGGGGAGGGGGAGGAGGAGGTGGTGGAGGGCGGCGGCGGCGGCGGCGGCGGCGGTGTGTCGGTGTGGGAGGGAAACTTGTGTGTTGCGTGGGCTGCGGCGGCCGCCGCCACCGCCGCCGCCGCCGCGGCGTGCTTGCTGGCGTGTCTTTGTGGTGGTGGAGGAGGTGGTGGTGGTGGTGGTGGTGCGTGCCTTTGTGTTGCTGCCAGCCTGCCCTGCAACAGGCCGCCGCGGCCTGACCCGCCCCGCCCGCCGCCCCCAGGGGCCCTGCCACCTCCTGCGAGCCGGCCTACGTGCCCGGGGTCCGGTGGTGGCGGTGGTGCGGGGCGGCGGCGGCGGCGGTGGTGGTGGTGGTGGTGGAGCGGGGCGGCGGGCGGGCGGGCGGGTGTGGGCACCACCCATGGCCCCGCCGCGACCATCCTGCGTCTGGTCTGGTGCTCTGCCACTCTCGTAACTCATCGCGGCGGCGGCCGCCATCCCCGGCAGGTGGCAGCACCCTCCGCCCCGGTATCCTTGCGCGACACTTGCGCCCCCGGGTCACCACGGCCCGGCCCTCTGCCCGACACACTGCCCCACGCCCCTGCCGCCTCGCCAGGGCCGCCACTGTGCCGGTGCAGGAGGCAGGGGGCGCCGGGCAGGGCATGTGGCGGGGCGGCAGGGGCGGCAGGGTCTGCGTGCAGGGCGGCACTAGTTGGCTTGGCGGAGTGAGGGGCAGGGGGCGCCGCGGCGCCAGCTGGGGAGTAGTATGGTGCCGCCCGCCGCGCTGGACACGTCGTGAGGATGCGTGTGCGTGCAGGAGGCCGCTCTCTCTCCCGCCCGCTGCTGCTGCTGCTGCCTCGCCCCAACTAACCGTGGCGCTGCTGCCCAGGGCGTGACACACTCACACACACACACCCACACCCTCCACCCACCCACCCGCCACCCACCACCCACCGCCCACCGCCCACTCATCGCTCGCTCCGCAACGCCCACGCCCGCGCCGCCCTCTACGTCCCCTCCCCCCCACCCTGTGGCTCCTGTCTGCCTGCTGCTGCTGCTGCCGCCGCCGCCGCCGCCGCCGCCGCCAACTGCCTGCCGCTGCTGCTGCTGCCGCCGCCGCTGCCGCTGCGCCGCCCCGACATGACCAGCCGCACACAGTCTGCACGGCCGCCCGCCGCCATGGTGCACGGCGGCGGTGGCAAGGGCAAGGGCGGCGCCGGGGCGGGCGGCGGGGGCCAGCGCCCCCCGTCAGCCACGTCAGGCGTGCACGACCAGCGCGCCAAGACCATCCTCAAGGAGGCTGTGGACGCTGTGGTCAACAGCTTCGCCAAACACACACAGGGATACGGCAGAGGTAATGTGCCACTCTAATACTTCAACAACAACAACAACAACAACAACAACCACCACTACTACTACTACTACTACTACTACTACTACTACTACTACTACTACTACATTATCTTGTGTACCTGTGTATTGTGTCTACCTGTGTTTGTGTTCACCTGTATCTGTGTATGATGTACCTGTGTGTGCCGTATCTGTGTGTCTGTGTACAGTCTGAATATATATATATATATATATATATATATATATATATATATATATATATATATATATATATATATATATATAGTGTGTGTGTGTGTGTGTGTGTGTGTGTGTGTGTGTACTTTCAGTCTGCACTGTGTCTGTGTCTATACATTGTGCATGTGTGTGTGTGTGTGTGTGTTGACTGTCTGCCTGTACAATATGTGTCTGTGTCTACACTGTGTGTGTATGTGTCTGTGTGTACACTGCGTACATTGTGTGTGTGTGTGTGTGTGTGTGTGTGTGTGTGTGTTTCCCCTGGCCAGTGTGACACCCCTGCCGCCTTGGCCTGCAGTGCCCCTCCCCTCCCCTCCCTTCCCCCCACCCCACCCCACCTTCCCTCCCTCAGGTAACATTGCCCCTCCCCCGTCATCCCGCCCCCCGCCCCCCACCTCTCTTTGTGACACACACACACACACACACGATTTTTTATTGTATTTTTCCCACTTTTTATTCATTTACTTTTAGTATTCATTTCCAAACATAATAGGAGTAGATTCTCTCTCTCTCTCTCTCTCTCTCTCTCTCTCTCTCT
>JAHFWG010000230.1:28263-40763 GCA_020233015.1 Callinectes sapidus | reverse complement strand
GCTGGAAAAATACTAAACAGAAACTTATGAGGTTAGAGATGTGTTTTCTTCTCGACCTGTGATTATAGAAAGGAAGGAAAGGGGCAAAAGGAACGGCTCGCACATACGGAGAGGGATTTTTGAGAGGAATGTGGTCAATAATCAAACTGTAAATTTTGATACGCCACTATAAAGCTTATTAAGGCCCATTGGAGCACACTTTGTAAAATAGTAGTAGTAGTAGTAGTAGTAGTAGTAGTAGTAGTAGTAGTAGTAGTAGCAGTAATAGCATACTCAAACAACTTTTTATGGTTAGTCAGTCCACATGTGCATCTTTGTCCACCCCTCGCACACACATACAAGTCGATCTCTTTGTCTCCTCCACAGAACTCGATCCGCCACAACCTATCGCTGCACAACCGCTTCATGAGGGTGCAGAACGAGGGCACGGGCAAGTCCTCGTGGTGGGTACTCAATCCTGACGCCAAGCCGGGCAAGTCCACGCGACGCAGAGCCAACACGATGGAGGGCGGCCGCTACGAGAAGAAACGAGGGCGGGTGAAGAAGAAAATGGAGGTGAGTTTTGGGTATGAGAGAGAGAGAGAGAGAGAGAGAGAGAGAGAGAGAGAGAGAGAGAGAGTCATGCTACAGTACTAAGGAAGTTCTTGAGGAGAGGTAAACTTGCATGGAAAATTAAAAAGATTAAGCTGTATCCCCCTTTTTTCTGGCTTTTTTCTACTGTTGGTAAGGAGGAGCTCTGTTCTATTCCTGTCCTACTCTCTCTCTCAAGTAGTGGCAGTAGCAAGTAGTTGAGTAGACACCACCATCAAATAACTAGTCCCGTGGTGTCTGTCCTCTCCAGTAAACTCGTGTAGTGGCCGCGGCAATAAGGCAGCAGGCGGAGACAGTCTTGGGGCCCATAACTGAATCTTTAAGCTGGCAAGGTCTTTATTTTACTGTCAAGGCCACATGGGTATCCTGTAGGAAGCTGAAGGAGGAGGCCTCACTTACCTTCCTCCCTCCCTCCCTTCCTTCCTTCTACAGGTGATGAGAAATGGCCTGGACACCACCCCGCCGCCCTCCTCGTCCTTGAATGAGAACCTGGACATCTACCCAGACTCCCCTCGCACGCACGGGGTCCATCCCGCGTACAGCCACCTCTCCCCTCAGGACTACCGCCCCCGGGCCTCCTCCAACGCCTCCTCCTGCAGCGGTAGACTGTCTCCTATCCCAGCCATAGACTCCGTAGAGTCGGATATGCATGATACCCAGGTGACGTGATGCTGCTATGCTCCTCCTCCTCCTCCTCCTCCTCCTCCTCCTCCTCCTCCTCCTCCTCCTCCTCCTCCTCCTCATCCTCCTTCCCCCCTTGCCAGTAAAATAACTAGACACAGGAGAGATACACCTGCTGTCAGATTGAAGTGAATTAACTCGTTACAGTAACACACGGCAGACCAGATGCATTGTTTGGTAAATGTCAAGCACTGCACACCGACAATTGTGGTTGTCTCGTTTGATATTTGCTGAAGGACGAACGACTTTTATGACAACAACGAAAAGCGATCCCAGAGTCCTTGTGTGACGTGATTTGAGAGACGAGGAATCCTGATGTGGCTCTACTTGAAAGTCGCAAAGATGTATTACACTTAATGAGTTGACCTTTGAAAGAAAAATTAATTTGAATAATAATGATGATAATGATAATAATAATAATAATAATAATAATAATAATAATAATAATAATAATAATAATAATAATAATGATAATAATAATAATAACAATAATAATAATAAAATAACATGATGAATATTATATAAAAGAAGATACATCGAGAAGTTAGAAGTAATGTTACTGGGAATGAAAAGTTAGAAAGAAGGTACATTGAAAAGTTAGAAATTGTGTTACTGAGAATGTAAAGTGTGAAAGAGTACAACCTAAAATAAATGAATAAATTGTTATTTCACCGTGACAGATATTCCTTATAAAGAGAGATCTTAAAAAATAAATAGATAAAATAAAATAAACAATGTGGGCTTCTTACGGGAATTTATGCGCTAAAGAGACCACCTCATGGAAACCTCGTATCTGAAAGCCCACCCGTGTGGGAACCGTTACCCCGAGTGGATGCCCAATCGTCTCTCAGACCATGGCCAGGATTCGAACCCATGCGCTCGGGGATCCCAAGACACCCAAAACACAAGCGGTTCCACGAGGGAGTGGAGGATACGAAGATCAGGTGGAAGTGTTGCAGGTTTTCAAATGATCCAACAATACTGATGTGGATGACTACTTCACAGATGGTGGATTAAATACCACAAGGAATTATAACATCCTGAAACTAAATACTGAAAGACTCAACTCAGATCAAACAAAGCACCTCTTTACACAAGTTATTGATGCTTTGAACCTCCGCGTGTCTCCAGCTCAACAGTCACCTTAAAAATGAGGATAATTATTTGTATTCCTCCATGACTCAGACACCAGCCGCTGCTCCTCTTATATCAATCAAATTGCCCTTGGTTTTGTCCGAGCTTACGTTTGAAGTCTCGCTTTATTGTGGTGGTTTACTATCTGTCACCCGATGGAAGTAGTAATGGTAATAGTTCTCATCTATTTTCCTATCAAAGTTTTTTTTTAGTGCATGATAGTTCTTGTTTTCCCACTTGCCCTGACTGAAGGAGTGGTGGGTGGGGAGGATCCTTCGTCCGTATTGTCCTTCTCTCACTCTGTGTTAATGTTACCTTAATAATTCCATGTGGATAAACAGGTTCACTTCTGCTCGTTCTACTTTTGAATATTTCTTTTTTTTCTTTTTTTGTTTTCTCCTCCTCCTCCTCCTCCTCCTCCTCCTACTCCTACTCCTCCTCCTCCTCCTCCTCCTCCTCCTCCTCCTTTTTATTTCATTTCATAACTCCTGGATAACATGTATAAGAAGAACATATAGAATTCTTGTCCCCTCTTCCAGATTTCCCAGAAACG
This sequence comes from Callinectes sapidus, assembly GCA_020233015.1. NCBI lineage: Eukaryota > Metazoa > Arthropoda > Malacostraca > Decapoda > Portunidae > Callinectes > Callinectes sapidus. The sequence continues at coordinate 37,804 of JAHFWG010000230.1, read as the reverse complement.
TAATAATATTCTAATCTCCTCTCTCTTCCTTTGCGTCTCTGTGTGTGGTTCGGGTTCGTGAATGCCTCGTGCAATATTGTTCTGCTTGAAGTAACCTGCTTCGACGCACATTCGTTTCCAGTCGTCTTCACTCGAGACTTTGGCCCGTATTCAGAAACCCTTTGCTCTCATGCCACATCTAATTTCCAAGACCACAGAGACGACTCGCGCGGTTTTCAAGAGTGTATTTCCCGTTAATTATGTAGAAATCTTGTCATTCTGCCTCTAGACTCATAAAAAAAACATCTTATAAACTCGTATAAATTTAAATAAAGCCTTTTTTTAAATAGTGAAGGTGAAGCAGAGAAGTGTTTAAGAATACGAGTCTTTCATACACTTTTCTCATTCATCCGAACTCTTCTCTCCCTTCTCTCTCTCTCTCTTTTCTTCATCCCTCCACTGGTGTCTTCTACGCAGGTGCCGCCCATGTCTCCAGGCCTGGGTAGCTGGGGTGGGGAGTACTGGCCCCACCACCCGCATCCCCACGCCCACCCACACCCGCACGACCGCTACGCTGACCAGCTGGTGGATTCCATGGGCGAGGGACTCAAGTTAGGCCCCAATGAGTCGTGGGTGGGACATGGTCGGATCCCAAACCCTCAGGACTGCCTCAAACTGTCCCAGCTCTCCCCTCACGGCCCCACCGCCCACCTCAATGGCTACGTCCACAACCATCACAACCACCATCCACAGGTACTCTTCTTTATTTCTTGTATACCTTCCTTTTTACGGGAATTTATGTGCCAAAGGAGAACCTGTAATGAAGACCTCCTCCTATCTGAAAGCGCACCCATTTGGGAATCGTTACCGAGAGTGGATGCCCAATCTCCCCTTCAGATTCCAGGATTCGAACTCGTGCGCTTGGGGATCTCTCGGCCTCCGGGAAGCACGTGGTTCCTCTGTACCGCGGCAACTCTTCCTCACCTCTCCATCCTAGACTGTTTTTGTTTTGTTTTTTTTCTATGTCGTCTTCCTCCCGTTTTCTTCCATTTTCTTGCTTTCGAGTTTCTTTCCCTCCTCCTCCTTCTTCTCCTTCTCCTCTTTCTCCCTGTCATCCTCATTCTCTTCCTGCCACCTTCCTTACCCTGTGGCCGGTACAGGTATGACGGTTCAGGTAAGCAAGCGGGGACAGTGTGTAGTAAATGGTGTTCATATCACTCTCTCTTTCTTCTCCTTCAGGGATTCAATACGTTCGAAGAATTTCATCGGTTCGGGCCACACACCCCGCACGGCCCGTCCTTTCCACACGCGCCCGCACCACATCCACCTCTCCCTCACCAGGACAAGCTACCCACGCCTGCCCGCCCCCATCCGCACAATAACTACTCCCTGACCAACCTGCAGGTACGTAACAGGGGTGTAGGTTGTGGCTGGCTCCTAGTGTATGGTTGATTGGTGTGTGTGTGTGTGTGTGTGTGTGTGAGAGAGAGAGAGAGAGAGAGAGAGAGAGAGAGAGAGAGAGAGAGTGTGTGTGTGTGTGTGTGTGTGTGTGTGTGATTGCGTGCGTGTGTATTTTGCTATCTTATCTTTTAGTCCTGATATCGTTCCCATACCCTCACATGTCCAGTATCTCACACTCACATTCTCCTCCTCCTCCTCCTCCTCCTCCTCCTCCTCCTCCTCCTCCTCCTCCTCCTACTCCTCCTCCTCTGTCGAGTCCCAGGTGCCCTCCCGCCCACGTACGGTCACTCACCCCACCCAGTTCTTCCCCCATAACCCGACACAGCTGTGTAGGTTTCTAATTCAACTTGGCCTTGACTTTTTTTTTACATCTTTCATCATCCACAGACTAATCCTGCTTCCCGTGAACCGGTAGTGCATAGTGAACGGTTCCTTCAGCTAAATGGTTCTCTTCTGCTCGTGTTTGTTTGAGAGAGAGAGACGACTTTTTCAATTCAGTGATGAACTCGCTAAAACAGTAAAGGAGCGGAGTGTCTGTCAGTCAAGGTTGTAGTTATGGTCAGTGTTTGTACTGAGGTATTTGAATGTAGATGTTCTCTCAACTGTTAAGTATGGACATGAAGAAAATACATCTCAAAGAGAGAATAGGGGCCAGAGGTAAATAAGTATCAGCCAGTAGTTCTAGAGGCCCACGAGGGTTATTAGAAAAGGGAGAGACTGGCCAGAATTTAGGTTACCAGCTTCTGCAACTCTAAAGTTGTAGATGAAATGGAAGTACTCTGCTCTCAGAATGTAAACAGTGATGAGACTAAAATAGCAGAGTAAAGATTTGTTCTTTCTTTATTTTCATTCACTGTATACAACACTCCAGTGCAAATGTGTTTAGAAATTTTAATATGGCAATTCTTAACTTCATTATCTCATTATTTTTGTATAAGAAAAGAGAATTTTCCTGGAAAGATTTCACGGTCTCAGGAAGGCATGTTTCAGGAGAAAATCTGTCAAAGGAAACGTTCACTGTGTAGTACCGGCAACTCTCTGAATTCAATTAGAAGTTGCCTTTAAAGATAAATTCCGATCCCGTCCCCTTCCCCCCCCCCATCCTTGTGAAGCATGTGGTCACTCCTTGTAAAAGGAAGGTTGAGTTCATGTGTAGCTGGTGCGGTGGTTGTTATTACCGAGGCGTGTGTGGTAATACGTTGCCTTCACTGAGACTGTGAAGAGAGCGTCCTAAAACCTTCGCCACCCCGCATGACTTAACCCACACCTGCCTGGCCCCCACAACACTCAACTCTCCACGGCCGCCACCTGACTCACATATGGCCCAAGAGGTGTCCCGCACCCACCCACCGTCAGTTCAAGCTTCACTTTTTTTCTCTGCTCACGTTTCCTTCTTGCCACAGTACCACACCGCCGCTCTCTCCCTCAGTAGTGGTCAGTCCCAACACACCCTTCACTGCAGTATGGAATGGACACTTTCCCACGGGATTCTCAGTACAGGAATGCTGAGGGAAGCAGTATAGTAGATACCTGTAGAGACTAACAGCCAGCCAGGGGCACGACCTTCCCTTTCAACTAACACTTGCAAGGCGGGTGCTATCTTGCCCCCTTGCACTCGTTCGTAGTTAGACCACACCACAGCACGGGCCACCCCGGGCCATCTCCCACAGGGAACCCTCAGGGCTGTGACAGGGTCAGCCCGCCGCTTTGCAGGGGGCTGGTCCAGGGTAGTGTTGCGTGTCGCGTGGACTTCTTTTCGCTCTCACAGTTGTAAGCCTTTTTGTCAAGTGTCTCATGAAACTGACATTTTCCTCTTAGTACCACTGATGTAAAGTAGAAATGTTTTTTGTTTGAATTAATATGACAGGTATTCATTTTCATGATTTGTCTGAATTTTCGTCGGTGGGCGAAGACTAAGAGTAAGGAGTGAGGGAGGCAGTGTCACTCGGCTGAAAGGTAGTACCGTTGGTGACACGGTGTTGTGGTGATGTGTTTCAGGCCATGTCGCCGGCGCACAGTGTCCACAGCCTGTCGCCGACGCAGCCACTAGGGGAGGGCCACTACCCAGGGCCCGGAGGTGAAGCACATCAACCCAACAACTTCCCAACCCCTCCCACCTCACAACCCCAACACACAGCCCCCACTGCCCACTCTGCCTCCACCAATGAGTCTAACATGCTGAGGGCAGCATTAACTCATCGTGAACAGCAGCATCAGCAGCAACAACAGCAGCAGCAGCAGCAGCAACAGCAGCAACAGCAGCAGCAGCAACAACAACAACAGCAGCAGCAGCAACAACAACAGCAGCAACAACAACAACAGCAACAGCAGCAGCAGCAACAGCAGCAGCAGCAAGCGCAGAGTCACAGTGGCAGCCCTGGGAGCAGCGAGGCAGGGGGCGCGGCGGGGTCCGGCCCTACGGCTGCTTCCGGAAGCGGCTCCGGGGGGCAGCCGCATATGCAGGACTTTGTGGACTTCGATACCCCAATCCAGGGTGGCCTGGACTGTAATGTAGAGGAGGTAGGAGACTCTCCTTGTGAAGGGGGTGATACCAGCTGCCTTGGTCGAGCCGGTCGCAAGACTCCCGCCTCACCTCAGGAACTGTTCACTGTCCCACAGTGTTTGTAGTTGGCACAGTAGTAGGTCGCCTTGTATAATGTAGTGCGTGTTGTTGCTATGATGTTACATACACCTAGACCTCTTGCTAGTGCTCAAGTCCATTGAACACAAACGAATCGTACCGATTTCTTTAAAGATCTTTGTACACACACACACACACACACACACACACACACACACACACACACACACACACACACACACACACACACACACAAAGACGCACTTGTTCCATCGTGATTTTACATCCATGTTTTCAGTCTTTTTTTTTTTTGCTTGTCTTAATGAGCTTATTGCTAACACACACACACACACACACACACACACACACACACACACACACACACACACACACACACACACACACACACACACACACACACACACACACACACACACACACACACACACAGGTGTAACCAAAGATCTTTCTTATCCTGTTTAAAAGCAATATTCCTGCAGTCGCCCACACCCCACACACACACGTCAGTCACTCCGCCACTGCACACACGTCACTCGCCGCCTCGCGTGGCCCGGTGCTGCACAATTCCTCTTGTGAAGATACTGACGGGTTGAGGTTAAGGGAACGATGAACAACCAATATGTCAAGACCTGCTTCTTATATAAAGCAGTTCAGTTAACCTTGAAAGAAAATTTACCATAGTTACTACTACTACTACAGTTTACCATGAAAGGCATCTTTGTATCAGCTTACTTTTCCCTTTCTGTCTGTGGTCAATGAGTCGCTTGCTGAGTGTTGTGTGAGAGTGGCGGAAGGTCGGGCGTGGCAGCAGTGTGGCGGCGAAGGTGGTGTGAGGGCCAGGCATCATCCTTGTCGGCATTCGGTTCCTTTGTGTTCATTGGCACTGTCCCTCAGACACCATCAGAACGATCAAACACTTAGTCACCTTCCTTCTGCTGGCGCAGGAAGGCCGCTAACTAGGCGTGTGCTGTTGCAGGTCATCAAACACGAGCTTCAGGTGGAGGGAAACTTGGACTTCTCGTTTCCTCACCCGCATCATGGCCACCATTCACACCCGCACCTCCACGCCCAGGCTATGGCTCATTCTCACGCCCACGGCCACTCCCACGGACACACCCACGGCCATGGTCATCCGGAAGCAGCGCAGATGGCCACTCCGCCTGGCATGCCCTACCAGTGCTCGTCCATCGCCGCCGGCAACCAGTGGGTACGCTAGTGGGTGAGTACTCATACCTTTCCCTACACCTGCTACTTCAAAAGCATTCTTCATTCTTCTATCCTTACATTTTGTTACTATTATTATTTATACAATGTGGGCTTTTTATGGAAATTTATGGGCTAAAGAGGACCACCCAATGGAGACCTATTTGAAAGCCCACCCATTTGGAAGCCGTTATCCCGAGTGGATACCAAGTCTCCCCTCGGGCCGTGGCAAGTATTCGAACCCATGCGCTTCAGGGTTCCTCGGCCCCCAGAGCTCACGTCGTTCCACTGTACCACGATGACCCCAAACAAACGAATCTTTCACCCGTAACAATATCAACTTAACCCTATCCCATGTGTTTCCTCTTCCTCGTCGTGCTCATTCTCGTCCACATCCTCCTCACCTTTCACTTTTGATATGACCTCGGTACACCTCCCCCCCCCAGCCGCCCTATGCCACTCACTTTCCTACCCCCTCACCTGTCAGACACAGCAGGTAACAATCCAGCGGGCCATTACCACAGTCTCTCTCCGTGTCTTACTTCATTAGGCGGGTCTGACACACAACAAGCTCATGTCCCCCGATCAGCGCGGTGGCGGGGAGGCGTCAGGCTTTCACTTGAGTCCGGAACCTGGTGTTGTGAATCGAGACACAGAAAGGTAGTGATGGTTATGATGGCGGTGGGTGCGACAGGGATGGTCGATAGGGTGTGTGTGTGTGTGTGTGTGAAAGAGAGAGAGGGGGGAGGGAGAGGAGGAAAGTGTATGAAAGAAAGATAAGAGTTATAAAAAGAGGAAAGTAGGAAAAAACGTAAGAGATAGATAATATAGAAATAAAAAGGTGAAAAAGAGGAGATAAACTATATAAAGATTGGAAAAAAGGAAAGAATAGGGAGACAAAAAAAGGGAACAAATTGAAAGACTATGAGCACAGAGAGGAGGAAGATAAGAGAGACAAAAAAATAAGAGGAATTACGAGAATATATGAGATGAAACACATTTTTATCAAGAAGCACATGACGAGACAAGCTTGACAGACACCCGTTTTCTTTCACAAGGATCAGATTTCAAGGGGTGTCTAATATATATCTTTAATCATCCTTTATTTTTGTGTCTTCTTCTCAAACACTGTACTCTTTCATTAGGACTACTCGTAAAAGCCAAAGAGACGATTAGACGTATCTTCATGGGTGTTATTTCTCATCAGTAATGCAGAATGCTCATTAATATATTACTGAAATCATGAAAACACCTTTGAAAACTCCAGTGACTCCCAGTAGATTTGTAAGTTATGGAGATAAGAAGCGAGATTTGATCCCTTCAGTACTGGAACGCGTTTTTATATTTATTCTGTTAATAAAATCGTCTAATCACACTCAAAACTCGTGGTAAAAATGTGTTACAGTATGAAGGGGTTAATATATCATTGAAACTATGAAAACCCCATTAAAAACTCCAGTAACACAGCAGATTTGTAAGTTGTAGAGAAAAGACTCAAGGTTTAATTAAGGACGTAATGTTAAGAGTCAAATTTCTGTTTCTTCACACAAGACTACATGCATCCAACTACGCATACATTTTTCATCCAAAATATAGGAAAAATAAAGAAAAAAAAGCAGAAAAAAGACTCAATTTCCCATCCTACTTTTTTTTAGGGAGCCGCATTCAGTGGGCCTTTTTTTTTTTTTTTACTGCCATAATATCTGTATTCTCTCACGGGTTTTAAATTTTGTTTTCCTCATTTACTTTCCTCATCATTGAATAAACTGTAAGGAGAATGTTATATTTATGTTCTTTAATGTTTTCTTTTTTATTTTTAGCGTTGTTTTCTTCCGCCTCCTCATTTTGCCCTTAGCCGGATTTCCTTCTTACACTGAATAAATAAATGAATAAATAAATAAATAGATAGATAAATAAAAGTAGTAGTTGTTAGTGGAACAGTTGGGTGAAGGTAAAGAAATGTGCAGTGTAACTCATTGTTCTTATGGACGTGGAAAACATTATTGATTTTGTGACATGACTGAAGATAACATTGATCGAGTGAGTTATTGACTGATTGACTGATTAATTAATGAGTGAGTGGAAAGAAAAGTGTTCCCCAAGTATTGCTATTGTTGTTATTGTTTTTTTTTTATCATTATTGTTGTTATTGATGTTGTTCTTTTTGTTCTTCATGTTTTTATCGTCATCATCATCATCATTATCAACATCATCATCCCATTCATCGTTTACAAAATCTCTCTCTCTCTCTCTCTCTCTCTCTCTCTCTCTCTCTCTCTCTCTCTCTCTCTCTCTCTCTCTCTCTCTCTCTCTCTCTCTCTCTCTCTCTCTTTCAATTTATGGAGGGAGAGGAGTTTCGCCAAGCTTCTAAGGACATGACTGACTTTATCATCAATTACCTGGACACCATCAGGGACAGGTAAATATGATCGCAGTGTGCCTGATTAGAACCTTTATCTCTTATGCTACACTATTTGTCGTGGTGTTGGCCTGATTTTGTCGATTCAGGATGATTGGGCTGTTCTCACGACATTGACAAGTTAAGGCGGTGTTAGGTATTCTGTCACTACAACTATAGAAACACTCTTGAAAATCCGTGTACCTTCACTTTATAACCTTTTGAGTAGTGGAAGTGTATAGAAAGATGGTAGAATAGTGTTAATTTACCACTATAAGTTTAAAAATACCCATAAAAACCGGTGTATCTTCACTTAGAGTCCTTTGAGATGTATAAGTCTACAGAGGGTTTTTCGAATGTTGTTAATTTATCACTACGACCATAAAGACACCCTTTAAAAACCCGCGTACTTTAGAGCGTTTTTGAAGTAGTGGAAGTGTGTGGAGAGGTTTTTATTTGTGTATCTCTTTCTTTCTTTGGTGTCCAGGCGTGTTCTACCCACAGTGGAGCCTGGCTACCTTCGCCCTCTCCTTCCTGACGCGGCGCCGGAGACCCCAGACGCTTGGCAGGATGTCATGAAAGATATTGAAAGAGTTATCATGCCCGGGGTAAGTCAGTGGTGAAGCTGTGAAAGTGGTGAAGCTGTGTAGTGAAGCTGTGTGGTGTGGTGTGGTTAATTTAGGTTGTGCTGTGGTATACTGTGGTGTAGGGTTGTTGATTTAGGCTTTATTATGTAAGAGGGAAGCTGGCCCAGGGCAACAAAAGCAATGTAATTCAAAAGCCTACTAACTTGCCAGTCTCCTTAATTAAAGGTGAGAGAGTTACTGTAGCTGTGGTATGACAATGGTAATAAGGATAATATAAATAAAAGAGAATTAAAGATGAAGATAACAAAAACAATCCTAATATATCTGTGGCTGTGATAGAACTATAAGTATGTATATGTACGTCCTACAGGGTGAGATGAGTGATGACTGATGAGTGATGAGTGATGACTGATGGCTGATGACTGATGACTGATGACTGATGACTCTGCATTCACCGCATTAATTCATTCCCTCCCGCAGATCACTCACTGGCACTCCCCCCAGTTCCATGCCTACTTCCCCACTGCCAACTCCTTCCCTGCTATTCTGGCGGATATGCTCAGTACTTCCATCGCCTGCATCGGCTTTTCCTGGGTAAGTATACAGAGTAGCAGAACCTGACACTTGCCTTACTACTACTACTACTACTACTACTACTACTACTGCCTCATTGCGCACTGCCACATTGCTGACAGACAGACACACACACTACCGCGGTGAGTGACCCAATGTTTTTCAAAGTAATGCACAACCAGTAGCTAAGTAATGCAGCAAACAATCTTATCGTTACCACTTGCGTTATCATAGCTTTTAAAAGTTCAAAAAATTAAGACGACAATCGCTGAATTGGTAGGTGGTGGTCATTGTTTGCTCACCTTCCACCGCCCAACAACAACAACAACAACAACAACAACAACCGTCACACAACCACCAGCGTTCAGTAGATTCATTTTCTGTTTCTTTATCAACCAGTGACTAGTGACTAATGACCACCACCACCACCACCACTCACCATCAGCATTCTCGTCAAGTCAGTTATGTCTTTGTCGGATGTTCTTTCATTTCACTTTGGACAGTAATGCAGCTGTAGATTTTAGCAACGCTGGTGAAAGTTTCTCCAGTTGATAATGCAGCAATCTTGTCACTCTGCCCTTTAGACCTTTAAGACCCATAGAAACACCTTAAGAAAAACTCGTGTGAACTTAGATAGGTAAGCCTGTTAAAATAATGGAGATGAAGCACAGAAAAGTTTGAGCATACCATACCATACCATCTCTCTCTCTCTCTCTCTCTCTCTCTCTCTCTCTCTCT
>JAHFWG010000730.1:27730-64286 GCA_020233015.1 Callinectes sapidus | reverse complement strand
TGTTTCTACATCCAAAAAAGAGTTTTTCAGTAATTTTTTTTTAATTTTTATGTTTTAATTAAAAACAAGACCAATACACTATTTTTTTTTCTCTTTAAAGTTACATAAACTACCCTTTTTAAACCTTTTTATTAATTTTAAGAACATTTTGAAGAAACTCCCTTTTTCATGTTACATAAAATGTAATACAAGCCATTCCAAGGAAAAAAAAATATATTTCTTTTAGAAAAGGGATTTTTCTGTTTTTTTTTTTCTTTACATTTCCATGTTTTGATTTAAAAAAGAAGGAAAAAGCAAGAAATATATTAACTTTTTCTTGTAATTTATTTTTTTTCTCTCAAAATTGCATAAATTATCCTCTTTCCAGCGTTTTTAGGATTAACATCTCATCTAAGAAAGACCATCTTTTTTTTAGTTACGAGGAAAGAAATATATGCCATTTCACGAAAAAAGTTCCTTTTCACAGGAAAAGTAAATTTTTCGATGATTTTTGGCTTATTTCATTGTTTTCATAAAAAAAAAACAATAAATATTGCAACAATATATTTTTTTCTCAAAAATTTCATAAAGGACGTGTTTTTCTACGTTTTTAGGAGTATTAAGGGCATTTAACAGAAAACGCCCTTTTACAAGTATAATATATGCAATTTGTATAAAGACAAAATTTCTGCCTAAAAAATGACTTTTTCAATGTTTTTACCTTATTTTTATTTGTTGGTGGTAGAAAACCAAAAAATACATTTTTTTTGCGACAATATTTATTTTCTCTAAAATTGCACAAACTACCCATTTTTATGTTTTTATCCTTATTTTACGATAATATATTTTTTTCTCTAAACCTGCATATATGACCCTTTTTTCAATCTTTTTCAGAGATTTAGAAAAAAAGTATGTTTTTACATCCAAAAGCGAGTTTTTCAGTAATTTTCTTTTAATTTTCATGTTTTGATTAAAAACAAGACCAATAAACTATATATTTTTTTTCTCTTTAAAGTTACATAAACTACCATTGTTAAACTTTTTTATTGGTTTTAAAAACATTTTGAGAAAAATCCCTTTTACATGTTACATAAAATGTAATACAAGCCATTTCAATGAAAAAAAAAAAAAAATTCTTTTAAAACATGAATTTTTCAGTGTTTTTTCTTTACATTTCCATGTTTGATTGAAAATGAAGGAAAAAGCAAGAAATATATTAACTTTTTATTGCAATTCATTTTTTTTTCCTCTCATAACTGTATAAATTATCCCCTTTTCAGCGTTTTTAGGAGAATTAACATCTCATCTAAGAAAGACCATCTTTTTTAGTTAATAAGAAAGGAATATATGATATTTCACGAAAAAGTTTCTTTTCACCGGAAAAGTATATTTTTCGATGAATTTCTGCTTATTTCATTGTTTTCATAAAATAATAAACAAAAAACAATGAACATTGCGATAATATACTTTTTTTCTCAAAATCTTTATAAATCACATGTTTTTCAACGTTTTTAGGAGTATAAACGGCATTTTACACAAGACCATCTTTTACACAGTATAATAAATGAAATTTGTATAAAGACAAACTTTCTGTCTAAAAAATGACTTTTTCAATGTTTTTATCTTATTTTCATTTGTTGGTGGAACAAAACCAAAAAATACATTTTTTTTTTGCGACAATATTTCTTTTCTCTAAAATTCCACAAACTACCCATTTTTATGTTTTTATCCTTATTTTATGATTATATATATATTTTTTGCGACAATATTTCTTTTCTCTAAAATTCCACAAACTACCCATTTTTATGTTTTTATCCCTATTTCACGATTATATATTTTTTTCTCTAAAACAGCATAAATGACCCTTTTTTCAATGTTTTTCACAGACTTAAAAAAAAAAAAATGTTTTTACATCCAAAAGTGAGTTTTTCTGTTTTCTTTTAATTTACGTGTTTTATTAAAAACAAGACCAAAACACTATATATTTTTTTGTCTTTAAAGTTACATAACCTACCATATTTAAACCTTTTCATTGTATTTACGAACATTTTGAAGAAAATTCCTTTTTCATGTTACATAAAATGTAATACAAGCCATTTAAATGAAAAAAATATATATTTCTTTTAGAAAAAAGATTTTTCAGTGTTTTTCTTTACATTTCCATGTTTTGATTGAAAATGAAGGAAAAAGCAAGAAATATATTAAATTTTTATTACAATTCGTTTTTTTTCCCTCAAAATTGCATAAATTAACCTCTTTTCAGCGTTTTTAGGAGAATTAACATCTCATCTAAGAAAGACCATCTTTTTTTAGTTAAGAAAAAAGGAATCTATGCTATTTCACGAAAAAAGTTCCTTTTCACCGGAAAAGTAGATTTTTCGATGATTTGCTGCTTATTTCATTCTTTTCATAAAAAAATAAACAAAAAAACAATGAATATTGCGACAATATACATTTTTTTTTTCAAAAATTTCATAAATGACGTATTTTTCAACGTTTTTCAGGAGCATTAACGGCATTTTACACAAATCCTCCTTTTACAAGTATTATATGTATATGCCATTTGTATAAAGACAAAATCTCTGCCTAATAAGTAACTTTTTCAATGTTTTTATCTTATTTGCATTTGTTGGTGGAAGAAAACCGAAAAAATGCATTATTTTTTGCGAAAATATTTTTTTTCTCTAAAATTGCACAAACTACCCATTTTTATGTTTTTATCCTTATTTTACGATAATATATTTTTTTGTCTGTAAAACTGTATAGTTGACCCTTTTTTCAATGTTTTTCAGAGATTTAAAAAAAATATATGTTTCGACATCCAAGAGCGAGTTTTTCAGTAATTTTCTTTTAATTTTGATGTTTTAATTAAAAACAAGACCAATACACTATATATTTTTTTTCTCTTTAAAGTTACATAAACTACCCTATTTAAACTATTTTATCGGTTTTAACAACATTTTGAAGAAAATTGCTTTTTCATGTTACATAAAATGTAATACAAGCTATTTCACTGAAAAATATATATATATTTCTTTTAGAAAAAGGATTTTTCAATGTTTTTTCTTTACATTTCCATGTTTTAATTGAAAATAAAGGAAAAATCAAGAAATATATTAACTTTTTATTGTAATTCATATTTTTTCTCTTAAAATTGCATAAATTATCCCCTTTTCAGCGTTTTTAGGAGAATTAACATCTCATTTAAGAAAGACCATCCTTCTTTACTTACGAAGAAAGGAATATATGCCATTTCAGGAATAAAGTTTTTTTTTCACCGAAAAAGATTTTTCGATGATTTTCTGCTTATTTTATTGTTTTCATAAAAAATAAACAAAAAACAATGAATATTGCGATAATATACTTTATTCTCAAATTTTTTATTAATGACGAGTTTTTCAACGTTTTTAGGAGTATTAACGGCATTTTACACGAAACCCTCTTCTCCAAGTATAATATATGCAATTCGTATAGAGACAAAGTTTCTGCCTAAAATATTACTTTTTCAATGTTTTTATCTTATTTTTATTTGTTGGTGGAAGTAAACCAAAAAATACATTATTTTTTGCGACAATATTTCTTTTCTCTTAAATTGCAAAAACTACCCATTTTTATGTTTAATCCTTATTTTACGATAATATATTTTTTTCTCTAAAACTGCATAAACGACCCTTTTTTCAATATTTTGCAGATTTAGAAAAAAAGTATGTTTTGACATCCAAAAGTGAGTTTTCCAATAATTTTCTTTTAATTTTCATGTTTTAAATAAAAACAAGAACAGTACACTGTATATTTTTTTCTATTTAAAGTTACATATACTACCTTATTTAAACCTTTTTATTGATTTTAACAACATTTTGAAGAAAATCCCTTTTCATGTTACATAAAATGTAATACAAGCCATTTCAATGAAAAAGATATATATCTGTTTTAGGAAAAGGATTTTTCAGTGATTTTTCTTTACATTTCCATCTTTTGATTGAAAATAAAGGTAAAAGCAAGAAATATATTAACTTTTTATTGCAATTAATTTTTTTTACTCCCAACATTGCATAAATTATCCTCTTTTCAACGTTCTTAGGAGAATTAACATCTCACCTAAGAAAGACCATTTTTTTTTAGTTAAGAAGTAAGGAATATATGCCATTACACGAATAATATTCCCTTTCACCGAAAAAGTAGATTTTTCGATGATTTTCCCCTTATTTTATTGTTTTCATAAAAAATAAACAAAAAACAATTAATATTGCGACAATATACTTTTTTCTCAAAAATTTCATAAATGACGTGTTTTTCCAACGTTTTAGGAGTATTAGCTGCATTTTACACAAAACCCCCTTTTACAAGTATGATATATGCAATTTGTCTAAAGGCAAAATTTCTGACTAAAAAGTGACTTTTTCAATGTTTTTATCTTATTTTCAATTGTTGGTGGAAGAAAACCAAAAAATATATATATTTTTTCCGACAATATTTATTTTCTCTAAAATTGCACAAAATACCCATTTTCATGTTTTTATCCTTATTTTACGATAATTTTTTTTTCTCTAAAACTGCATAAATGACATTTTTTCAATGTTTTTCAGAGATTTAGAAAAAAAAGTATGTTTTTACACATAAAAGTGAGTTTTTCAGTAATTTTCTTTTAATTTTCATGTTTTAATTAAAAACAAGACCAATACACTATATATTTTTTTCTCTTTTAAAATACAAAAACTACCCTTTTTATCGGTTTTAACAACATTTTGAAGAAAATCTCTTTTTCATGTTACATAAAATGTAATACAAGCCATTTCAATGAAAAATATATATTTTTTTAAGAAAAAGGATTTTTCACTTTTTTTTCTTTCCATTTCCATGTTTTGATTGAAAATGAAGGAAAAAGCAAGAAATATGTTAACTTTTTAGTGCAATTCATTTTTTCCTCTCAAAATTGCATAAACTATCACCTTTTCAGCGTTTTTAGGAGAATTAGCATATCATCTAAGAAAGACCACCTTTTTATAGTTAAGAAGAAAAAAATATATGCCATTACACTAAAAAAGTTCCTTTTTTACAAAAAAAGTAGATTTTTCGATGATTTTCTGCTTATTTCATTGTTTTCATAAAAAAATAAACAAAAAACAATGAATATTGCGCCAATATACTTTTTTCTCAAAAATTTCATAAATGACGTGTTTTTCAACGTTTTTAGGAGAATTAACGGTATTTTACAGAAAACCCCTTTTTACAAGTATAATATATGCAATTAGTATACAGACAAAATTTGTGCCTTAAAAGGGACTTTTTCAATGTTTTTATCTTATTTTCATTTGTTGGTGGAAGGAAACCAAAAAATACATTCTTTTTTCCCACAATATTTCTTTTCTCTAAAATTGCACAAACTACCTATTTTTATGTTTTTATCCTTATTTTACGATAATATTTTTTTAACTTTAAAAATGCATACATGACCCTTTTTTCAATGGTTTCAGAGACGTAGAAAAAAAGTATGTTTTTACCTCCAAAAGTAACTTTTTTCAGTAGATTTCTTTTAATTTTCATGTTTTAACTAAAAAAAAGACCACTATATATTTTTTCTTTAAAGTTACATAAACTACCCTATTTAAACCTTTTTATTGTTTATAACTTTATTTTGAGGAAAATCCCTTTT
This sequence comes from Callinectes sapidus, assembly GCA_020233015.1. Lineage (NCBI taxonomy): Eukaryota > Metazoa > Arthropoda > Malacostraca > Decapoda > Portunidae > Callinectes > Callinectes sapidus. The sequence continues at coordinate 58,654 of JAHFWG010000730.1, read as the reverse complement.
TCATGTTAAATAAATTGTAATACAAATCATTTTAATGAAAAAAAATGTATATTTCTTTTAGAAAAAGGATTTTTCGTTGTTTTTTCTTTATATTTCCATGTTTTGATTAAAAATGAAGGTAAAAGCAAGAAATATATTAACTTTTAATAGCAATTCATTTTTTTTTCTTTCAAAATTGCATAAATAATCCCCTTTTCAGTTTTTTTTAGGAGAATTAACATCTCAGAAATACCATCTCATCTTTAGTAAAGAAGAAAGGAATATATGCCATTTCACGTAAAAAGTTTCTTTTCACCGTATAGTAGATTTTTTGATGACTTTCTTCTTATTTCATTGTTTTCATAAAAAAATAAACAAAAAACAATGAATATTGTGACAATATACATTTTTCTCAAAAAATTTATAAATGACGTGTTTTTCAACGTTTTTAGGAGTATTAACGGCATTTTACACAAAACCCCCTTTTACATGTATAATATATGCAATTTGCATAAAGACAAAATTTCTGCCTAAAAAGGCACTTTTTCAATGTTTTTATCTTATTTTCATTTGTTGGTGGAAGAAAACCAAAAAATACATTATATTTTTCGACAATATTTCTTTTTTCTAAAATTGCACAAACTACCCATTTTTACATTTTTATCCTTATTTTACGATAAAACTTTCTTTGTCTGAAACTGCATAAATGATCCTTTTTTCAATGTTTTTCAGAGATTTAGAAAAAAGTATGTTTTTACATCCAAAAGCGAGTTTTTCAATAATTTTCTTTTAATTTTCATGTTTTAATTAAAAACAAGAACAATATACTTTATATTTTTTTCTCCTTAAAGTTACATAAACTACCCTATTTAAATCTTTTTATTAGTTTTAACAAAATTTTGAAGAAAATCCCTTTTTCTTGTTAGATAAAATTTAATACAAGCAATTTCAATGAAAAAAAATATATATTTCTTAAAAAAAAAAAATTTTTCAGTTTTTTTCTTTACATTTCCATGTTTTGATATAAAATTAAGGAAAAAGCAAGAGATATATTATCTTTTTATTGCAATTCATTTTTTTCTCTCAAAATTGCATAAATTATCCCTTTTCAATGTTTTTAGGAGAATTAACATCTCATCTAAGAAAGACCATCTTTTTTTAGTTAAGAAGAAAGGAATATATGCCATTTCACGAAAAACGCTCCTTTTCACTGGAAAAGCAGATTTTTCGATGATTTTCTGCTTATTATTTCATTGTATTCATAAAAAAATAAACAAAAAAATTGAATATTGCGACAGTATACTTTTTTCTCAAAAATTTCATAGATGACGTGTTTTTCAACGTGTTTAGGAGTATTTACGGGATTTTACAGAAAATCCCATTTAAAAAGTATAATATATGCAAATTGTATAAAGACAAAATTTCTGCCTAAAAAGTGACTTTTTAAATGTTTTTATCTTATTTTCATTTGTTGGTGGAAAAAACCAAAAAATACATTCTTTTTTGCAACAATATTTCTTTTCTCTAAAATTGCAGAAACTACCCATTTTTATGTTTTTATCCTTATTTTGCGAGATTTTTTTTTTCTCTAAGACTGCATATCTGACCCTTTTCTCAAAGTTTTTCAGAGATTTAAAAAAAAAGTATGTTTTTACATCCAAAAGTGAGGTTTTCAGTAATTTTCTTTTAATTTTCATGTTTTAATTAAAAACAAGACCAATACACTAAATATATTTTTCTCTTTAAAGTTACATAAACTACCCTATTTAAACCTTTTTATTGGTTTTAACAACATTTTGAAGAAAATCCCTTTTTCATGTTACATTAAATGTAATAAAAGTCATTTCAATGAAAAAAAAAAATATATATTTCTTTTAGAAAATGGATTTTTCTGTGTTGTTTCTTTACATTTCCATGTTTTGACTGAAAATGAAGGAAAAAGCAAGAAATAGATTAACTTTTTAATGTAATTCTTTTTTTTTCACAAAATTGCACAAATTATCCCCTTTTCAGCGTTTTTAGGAGAATTAACATCTCATCTAAGAAAGACCATCTTTTTTTTTAGTTAAGAAGAAAGGAATATATGCCATTTCACAAAAAAGTTCCTTTTCACCGGAAAAGTAGATTTTTCGATGATTTTCTGCTTATTTCATTGTTTTAATAAAAAAACAATAAATAATCCGACAATATACTTTTTCTTAAAAAATTCATAAATTACTTGTTTTTCAACGTTTTTAGGAGTATTAGCAGCATTTTACACAAAACCCCCTTTTACAAGTATTATATATGCAATTCGTATAAAGACAAAATTTCTGCCTAAAAAGTAACTTTTTCAATGTTTTTATCTTACTTTTATTTGTTGGTGGAAGAAAACCAAAATATACATTTTTTTTTTTTCGATAATTTTTCTTATCTCTAAAATTGCACAAACTACCCATTTTTATGTTTTTATCCTGATTTTACGATAAATTTTTTTTGTCTGAAACTGCATAAATGATCCTCTTTTCAATGTTTTGCAGAGATTTAGAAAAAAAGTATGTTTTTACATCCAAAAGTGAGTTTTCCTGTAATTTTCTTTTAATTTTCATGTTTTAATTAAAAACAAGACCAATATCCTAAATATTTTTTTGTCTTTAATGCTACATAAAAAACTTTTTATTGGTTTTAACAACATTTTGAAGAAAATCCCTTCTTCATATTACATAAAATGTAATACAAGCCATTTCAATGATATTTCTTTTAGGGAAAGGATTTTTAACTGTTTTTTTCTTTACATTTCCATGTTTTGATTGAAAATGAAGAAAATAGCAAGAAATATGTTAACTTTTTATTGCAATTCATTTTTTTTCGCTCAAAATTGCATAAATTATCCTCTTTTCAGCGTTTTTAGGAGAATTAACATCTCATCTAAGAAAGACCGTCTTTTTTAAGTTAAGAAGAAAGGAATATATGTCATTACTTGAAAAAAGAGTCTTTTCACCGCAAAAGTAGATTTTTCGATGATTTATGGCTTATTTCATTGTTCTCTTAAAAAATAAACAAAATCCAATGAATATTGCGACAATATACTTTTTTCTCAAAAATTTCATAAATGATGTGTTTTTCATCGATTTTAGGAGTATTAACGGCATTTTACACAAAACTCCCTTTCACAATTATAATATATGCAATTTGTATAAAGACAAAATTTCTGCCTAAAAAGTGACTTTTTCAATGTTTTTATCTCATTTTCATTTGTTGGTGGAAGAAAACCAAAAAATTCATTCTTTTTTCCGACAATAAATCGTTTCTCTAAAATTGCACAACTACTCATTTTTATATTTTTATTATTATTTCATTATTTTACGATGATATTTTTTTCTCTAAAACTGCATAAATGACCCTTTTTCTATGATTTTCAGAGATTTAGGAAAAAAAGTATGTTTTTACATTCAAAAGTGAGTTTTTCAGTAATTTTCTTTTAATTTTCATGTTTTAATTAAAAACAAGACCAATACACTATATATTTTTTTCTTTTTAAAGTTACATAAAAAACCTTTTTAACCCTTTTTATCGGTTTTAACATCATTTTGAAGAAAATCCCTTTTTCATGTTACATAAAATGTAATACAAGCTATTTTAATGAAAAAAATATATATTTCTTTTAGAAAACGGATTTTTCACTGTTTTTTCTTTACATTTCCATGTTTTGATTGAAAATGAAGAAAAAAGCAAGAAATATATTAACTTTTTATTGCAATTCATTTTTTTTCTCTAAAAATTGCATAAATTATCCCCTTTTCAGCGTTTGTAGGAAAATAAACATCTCATCTAAGAAATACCGTCTTTTTTTAGTTAAGAAGAAAGGAATATATGCCATTACACGAAAAAAGTTTCTTTTCACCAAAAAAGTAGATTTTTCGATGATTTTCTGCTTATTTCATTCTTTTCATAAAAATAAACAAAAAACAATGAATATTGGGAAAATATACGTTTTACTTAAAATTTTTCTAAATGACGTGTTTTTAACGTTTTTAGGAGTATTAACGGCATTTTACACAAAACCCTCTTTTACAAGTATGATATATGCAATTTGTATAAAGACAAAATTTCTGCCTAAAAAGGGACTTTTTCAATGTTTTTATCTTATTTTTATTTGTTGGTGGAAGAAAACCATAAAATACATTTTTTTTGCGACAATATTTCTTTTCTAAAAAATTCAACAAACTACCCATTTTTATGTTATTATCTTTATTTTACGATAATTTTTTTTTCTCTAAAACTGCATAAATGACCCTTTTTTCAATGTTTTAAAAGTAAAGTAAGGGTAAAGTGGGGGGGCTTACGCTGTATCAGCGCGTAGCTGCGGGCGCTCATCTCCCGTCTCCTTGGCCTTTGAGACTGTGGTGGAATAGTCCCTTACCCCGGGACATGGGGCCAGCATGAAATCCGAGTTTCCACAGTTTACCTTCCCTAGGTTGCCCTAGGTACCCATTTATCGACCAGTGAAGGATGAAAACCTGGGTGAGGTCCGCGCCGTCCTCGTCCGGGATCGAACTCGGGCCCACGGATTCGTAGCCAGACGCGCTAGCCACTGCACCGTGGCAGCGCTTAAAAGATTTAGAAAAAAAATATGTTTTTTTTTCCGTAATTTTCTTTTAATTTTCATGTTTTAATTAATAACAAGACCAATACACTATATATTTTTTTCTCTTTTAAGTTACATAAACTATATATTTAATTCTTTTTATTGGTTTTAACAATATTTTGAAGAAAATCCCTTTTTCATGTTACATAAAATGTAATACAAGCCATTTCAATGAAAGAAATATATATTTCTTTTAGAAAAAAAGATTTTTCAGTTATTTTTCTTTACATTTCCATGTTTTGATTGAAAATGAAGAAAATAGCAAGAAATATGTTTACTTTTTATCGCAATTCATTTTTTTTCTCTCAAAATTGTATAAATTATCCTTTTTTCAGCGTTTAAGGAAAATTAACATACCATCTAAGAAAGACCATCTTTTTTTAGTTAAGAAGAAAGGAATATATGCCGTTACACGAAAAAAAGTTCCTTTTCACCGGATAAATAGATTTTTGGATGATTTTCTGCTTATTTCAATGTTTTCATAAAAAAAATAAACAAAAAAAAACAATGAATATTGCGACAACACACTTTTTTCCCAAAAATGTCATAAATGAAGTGTTTTTCAACGTTTTTAGTATTAACGGTATTTTACACAAAACACCATTTGACAAGTATAATATATGCAATTTGTGTACAGACAAAATCTTTGCCTAAAAATTGATTTTTTGAATGTTTTTTTTCTTATTTTAATTTGTTGGTGGAAGAAAACCAAAACATATATTCTATTTTCCGACAATATTTCTTTTCTCTAAAATTGCACAAACTACCCATTTTAATGTTATTATCCTTATTTTACGAAAAAAAAAAAAATTCTACAACTGCATAAATGACACTTTTCTCAATGTTTTGCAGAGATTTAGAAAAAAATAAGTTTTTACATCCAAAAGTGAGTTTTTGTTAATTTTGTTCTTAATTTTCAAGTTATTTATATAAGTTATTTACATATTTAAACCTTTTCATTGTATTTACGAACATTTTGAAGAAAATTCCTTTTTCATGTTACATAAAATGTAATACAAGCCATTTAAATGAAAAAAATATATATTTCTTTTAGAAAAAAGATTTTTCAGTGTTTTTCTTTACATTTCCATGTTTTGATTGAAAATGAAGGAAAAAGCAAGAAATATATTAAATTTTTATTACAATTCGTTTTTTTCCCTCAAAATTGCATAAATTAACCTCTTTTCAGCGTTTTTAGGAGAATTAACATCTCATCTAAGAAAGACCATCTTTTTTTAGTTAAGAAAAAAGGAATCTATGCTATTTCACGAAAAAAGTTCCTTTTCACCGGAAAAGTAGATTTTTCGATGATTTGCTGCTTATTTCATTCTTTTCATAAAAAAATAAACAAAAAAACAATGAATATTGCGACAATATACATTTTTTTTTTCAAAAATTTCATAAATGACGTATTTTTCAACGTTTTTCAGGAGCATTAACGGCATTTTACACAAATCCTCCTTTTACAAGTATTATATGTATATGCCATTTGTATAAAGACAAAATCTCTGCCTAATAAGTAACTTTTTCAATGTTTTTATCTTATTTGCATTTGTTGGTGGAAGAAAACCGAAAAATGCATTATTTTTTGCGAAAATATTTTTTTTCTCTAAAATTGCACAAACTACCCATTTTTATGTTTTTATCCTTATTTTACGATAATATATTTTTTTGTCTGTAAAACTGTATAGTTGACCCTTTTTTCAATGTTTTTCAGAGATTTAAAAAAAATATATGTTTCGACATCCAAGAGCGAGTTTTTCAGTAATTTTCTTTTAATTTTGATGTTTTAATTAAAAACAAGACCAATACACTATATATTTTTTTTCTCTTTAAAGTTACATAAACTACCCTATTTAAACTATTTTATCGGTTTTAACAACATTTTGAAGAAAATTGCTTTTTCATGTTACATAAAATGTAATACAAGCTATTTCACTGAAAAATATATATATATTTCTTTTAGAAAAAGGATTTTTCAATGTTTTTTCTTTACATTTCCATGTTTTAATTGAAAATAAAGGAAAAATCAAGAAATATATTAACTTTTTATTGTAATTCATATTTTTTCTCTTAAAATTGCATAAATTATCCCCTTTTCAGCGTTTTTAGGAGAATTAACATCTCATTTAAGAAAGACCATCCTTCTTTACTTACGAAGAAAGGAATATATGCCATTTCAGGAATAAAGTTTTTTTTTCACCGAAAAAGATTTTTCGATGATTTTCTGCTTATTTTATTGTTTTCATAAAAAATAAACAAAAAACAATGAATATTGCGATAATATACTTTATTCTCAAATTTTTTATTAATGACGAGTTTTTCAACGTTTTTAGGAGTATTAACGGCATTTTACACGAAACCCTCTTCTCCAAGTATAATATATGCAATTCGTATAGAGACAAAGTTTCTGCCTAAAATATTACTTTTTCAATGTTTTTATCTTATTTTTATTTGTTGGTGGAAGTAAACCAAAAAATACATTATTTTTTGCGACAATATTTCTTTTCTCTTAAATTGCAAAAACTACCCATTTTTATGTTTAATCCTTATTTTACGATAATATATTTTTTTCTCTAAAACTGCATAAACGACCCTTTTTTCAATATTTTGCAGATTTAGAAAAAAAGTATGTTTTGACATCCAAAAGTGAGTTTTCCAATAATTTTCTTTTAATTTTCATGTTTTAAATAAAAACAAGAACAGTACACTGTATATTTTTTTCTATTTAAAGTTACATATACTACCTTATTTAAACCTTTTTATTGATTTTAACAACATTTTGAAGAAAATCCCTTTTCATGTTACATAAAATGTAATACAAGCCATTTCAATGAAAAAGATATATATCTGTTTTAGGAAAAGGATTTTTCAGTGATTTTTCTTTACATTTCCATCTTTTGATTGAAAATAAAGGTAAAAGCAAGAAATATATTAACTTTTTATTGCAATTAATTTTTTTTACTCCCAACATTGCATAAATTATCCTCTTTTCAACGTTCTTAGGAGAATTAACATCTCACCTAAGAAAGACCATTTTTTTTTAGTTAAGAAGTAAGGAATATATGCCATTACACGAATAATATTCCCTTTCACCGAAAAAGTAGATTTTTCGATGATTTTCCCCTTATTTTATTGTTTTCATAAAAAATAAACAAAAAACAATTAATATTGCGACAATATACTTTTTTCTCAAAAATTTCATAAATGACGTGTTTTTCCAACGTTTTAGGAGTATTAGCTGCATTTTACACAAAACCCCCTTTTACAAGTATGATATATGCAATTTGTCTAAAGGCAAAATTTCTGACTAAAAAGTGACTTTTTCAATGTTTTTATCTTATTTTCAATTGTTGGTGGAAGAAAACCAAAAAATATATATATTTTTTCCGACAATATTTATTTTCTCTAAAATTGCACAAAATACCCATTTTCATGTTTTTATCCTTATTTTACGATAATTTTTTTTTCTCTAAAACTGCATAAATGACATTTTTTCAATGTTTTTCAGAGATTTAGAAAAAAAAGTATGTTTTTACACATAAAAGTGAGTTTTTCAGTAATTTTCTTTTAATTTTCATGTTTTAATTAAAAACAAGACCAATACACTATATATTTTTTTCTCTTTTAAAATACAAAAACTACCCTTTTTATCGGTTTTAACAACATTTTGAAGAAAATCTCTTTTTCATGTTACATAAAATGTAATACAAGCCATTTCAATGAAAAATATATATTTTTTTAAGAAAAAGGATTTTTCACTTTTTTTTCTTTCCATTTCCATGTTTTGATTGAAAATGAAGGAAAAAGCAAGAAATATGTTAACTTTTTAGTGCAATTCATTTTTTCCTCTCAAAATTGCATAAACTATCACCTTTTCAGCGTTTTTAGGAGAATTAGCATATCATCTAAGAAAGACCACCTTTTTATAGTTAAGAAGAAAAAAATATATGCCATTACACTAAAAAAGTTCCTTTTTTACAAAAAAAGTAGATTTTTCGATGATTTTCTGCTTATTTCATTGTTTTCATAAAAAAATAAACAAAAAACAATGAATATTGCGCCAATATACTTTTTTCTCAAAAATTTCATAAATGACGTGTTTTTCAACGTTTTTAGGAGAATTAACGGTATTTTACAGAAAACCCCTTTTTACAAGTATAATATATGCAATTAGTATACAGACAAAATTTGTGCCTTAAAAGGGACTTTTTCAATGTTTTTATCTTATTTTCATTTGTTGGTGGAAGGAAACCAAAAAATACATTCTTTTTTCCCACAATATTTCTTTTCTCTAAAATTGCACAAACTACCTATTTTTATGTTTTTATCCTTATTTTACGATAATATTTTTTTAACTTTAAAAATGCATACATGACCCTTTTTTCAATGGTTTCAGAGACGTAGAAAAAAAGTATGTTTTTACCTCCAAAAGTAACTTTTTTCAGTAGATTTCTTTTAATTTTCATGTTTTAACTAAAAAAAAGACCACTATATATTTTTTTCTTTAAAGTTACATAAACTACCCTATTTAAACCTTTTTATTGTTTATAACTTTATTTTGAGGAAAATCCCTTTTTCATGTTAAATAAATTGTAATACAAATCATTTTAATGAAAAAAAATGTATATTTCTTTTAGAAAAAGGATTTTTCGTTGTTTTTTCTTTATATTTCCATGTTTTGATTAAAAATGAAGGTAAAAGCAAGAAATATATTAACTTTTAATAGCAATTCATTTTTTTTTCTTTCAAAATTGCATAAATAATCCCCTTTTCAGTTTTTTTTAGGAGAATTAACATCTCAGAAATACCATCTCATCTTTAGTAAAGAAGAAAGGAATATATGCCATTTCACGTAAAAAGTTTCTTTTCACCGTATAGTAGATTTTTTGATGACTTTCTTCTTATTTCATTGTTTTCATAAAAAAATAAACAAAAAACAATGAATATTGTGACAATATACATTTTTCTCAAAAAATTTATAAATGACGTGTTTTTCAACGTTTTTAGGAGTATTAACGGCATTTTACACAAAACCCCCTTTTACATGTATAATATATGCAATTTGCATAAAGACAAAATTTCTGCCTAAAAAGGCACTTTTTCAATGTTTTTATCTTATTTTCATTTGTTGGTGGAAGAAAACCAAAAAATACATTATATTTTTCGACAATATTTCTTTTTTCTAAAATTGCACAAACTACCCATTTTTACATTTTTATCCTTATTTTACGATAAAACTTTCTTTGTCTGAAACTGCATAAATGATCCTTTTTTCAATGTTTTTCAGAGATTTAGAAAAAAGTATGTTTTTACATCCAAAAGCGAGTTTTTCAATAATTTTCTTTTAATTTTCATGTTTTAATTAAAAACAAGAACAATATACTTTATATTTTTTTCTCCTTAAAGTTACATAAACTACCCTATTTAAATCTTTTTATTAGTTTTAACAAAATTTTGAAGAAAATCCCTTTTTCTTGTTAGATAAAATTTAATACAAGCAATTTCAATGAAAAAAAATATATATTTCTTAAAAAAAAAAGATTTTTCAGTTTTTTTCTTTACATTTCCATGTTTTGATATAAAATTAAGGAAAAAGCAAGAGATATATTATCTTTTTATTGCAATTCATTTTTTTCTCTCAAAATTGCATAAATTATCCCTTTTCAATGTTTTTAGGAGAAATAACATCTCATCTAAGAAAGACCGTCTTTTTTTAGTTAAGAAGAAAGGAATATATGCCATTTCACGAAAAACGCTCCTTTTCACTGGAAAAGCAGATTTTTCGATGATTTTCTGCTTATTATTTCATTGTATTCATAAAAAAATAAACAAAAAAATTGAATATTGCGACAGTATACTTTTTTCTCAAAAATTTCATAGATGACGTGTTTTTCAACGTGTTTAGGAGTATTTACGGGATTTTACAGAAAATCCCATTTAAAAAGTATAATATATGCAAATTGTATAAAGACAAAATTTCTGCCTAAAAAGTGACTTTTTAAATGTTTTTATCTTATTTTCATTTGTTGGTGGAAAAAACCAAAAAATACATTCTTTTTTGCAACAATATTTCTTTTCTCTAAAATTGCAGAAACTACCCATTTTTATGTTTTTATCCTTATTTTGCGAGATTTTTTTTTTCTCTAAGACTGCATATCTGACCCTTTTCTCAAAGTTTTTCAGAGATTTAAAAAAAAAGTATGTTTTTACATCCAAAAGTGAGGTTTTCAGTAATTTTCTTTTAATTTTCATGTTTTAATTAAAAACAAGACCAATACACTAAATATATTTTTCTCTTTAAAGTTACATAAACTACCCTATTTAAACCTTTTTATTGGTTTTAACAACATTTTGAAGAAAATCCCTTTTTCATGTTACATTAAATGTAATAAAAGTCATTTCAATGAAAAAAAAAAATATATATTTCTTTTAGAAAATGGATTTTTCTGTGTTGTTTCTTTACATTTCCATGTTTTGACTGAAAATGAAGGAAAAAGCAAGAAATAGATTAACTTTTTAATGTAATTCTTTTTTTTCACAAAATTGCACAAATTATCCCCTTTTCAGCGTTTTTAGGAGAATTAACATCTCATCTAAGAAAGACCATCTTTTTTTTTAGTTAAGAAGAAAGGAATATATGCCATTTCACAAAAAAGTTCCTTTTCACCGGAAAAGTAGATTTTTCGATGATTTTCTGCTTATTTCATTGTTTTAATAAAAAAACAATAAATAATCCGACAATATACTTTTTCTTAAAAAATTCATAAATTACTTGTTTTTCAACGTTTTTAGGAGTATTAGCAGCATTTTACACAAAACCCCCTTTTACAAGTATTATATATGCAATTCGTATAAAGACAAAATTTCTGCCTAAAAAGTAACTTTTTCAATGTTTTTATCTTACTTTTATTTGTTGGTGGAAGAAAACCAAAATATACATTTTTTTTTTCGATAATATTTCTTATCTCTAAAATTGCACAAACTACCCATTTTTATGTTTTTATCCTGATTTTACGATAAATTTTTTTTGTCTGAAACTGCATAAATGATCCTCTTTTCAATGTTTTGCAGAGATTTAGAAAAAAAGTATGTTTTTACATCCAAAAGTGAGTTTTCCTGTAATTTTCTTTTAATTTTCATGTTTTAATTAAAAACAAGACCAATATCCTAAATATTTTTTTGTCTTTAATGCTACATAAAAAACTTTTTATTGGTTTTAACAACATTTTGAAGAAAATCCCTTCTTCATATTACATAAAATGTAATACAAGCCATTTCAATGATATTTCTTTTAGGGAAAGGATTTTTAACTGTTTTTTTCTTTACATTTCCATGTTTTGATTGAAAATGAAGAAAATAGCAAGAAATATGTTAACTTTTTATTGCAATTCATTTTTTTTCGCTCAAAATTGCATAAATTATCCTCTTTTCAGCGTTTTTAGGAGAATTAACATCTCATCTAAGAAAGACCGTCTTTTTTAAGTTAAGAAGAAAGGAATATATGTCATTACTTGAAAAAAGAGTCTTTTCACCGCAAAAGTAGATTTTTCGATGATTTATGGCTTATTTCATTGTTCTCTTAAAAAATAAACAAAATCCAATGAATATTGCGACAATATACTTTTTTCTCAAAAATTTCATAAATGATGTGTTTTTCATCGATTTTAGGAGTATTAACGGCATTTTACACAAAACTCCCTTTCACAATTATAATATATGCAATTTGTATAAAGACAAAATTTCTGCCTAAAAAGTGACTTTTTCAATGTTTTTATCTCATTTTCATTTGTTGGTGGAAGAAAACCAAAAAATTCATTCTTTTTTCCGACAATAAATCGTTTCTCTAAAATTGCACAACTACTCATTTTTATATTTTTATTATTATTTCATTATTTTACGATGATATTTTTTTCTCTAAAACTGCATAAATGACCCTTTTTCAATGATTTTCAGAGATTTAGGAAAAAAAGTATGTTTTTACATTCAAAAGTGAGTTTTTCAGTAATTTTCTTTTAATTTTCATGTTTTAATTAAAAACAAGACCAATACACTATATATTTTTTTCTTTTTAAAGTTACATAAAAAACCTTTTTAACCCTTTTTATCGGTTTTAACATCATTTTGAAGAAAATCCCTTTTTCATGTTACATAAAATGTAATACAAGCTATTTTAATGAAAAAAATATATATTTCTTTTAGAAAACGGATTTTTCACTGTTTTTTCTTTACATTTCCATGTTTTGATTGAAAATGAAGAAAAAAGCAAGAAATATATTAACTTTTTATTGCAATTCATTTTTTTTCTCTAAAAATTGCATAAATTATCCCCTTTTCAGCGTTTGTAGGAAAATAAACATCTCATCTAAGAAATACCGTCTTTTTTTAGTTAAGAAGAAAGGAATATATGCCATTACACGAAAAAAGTTTCTTTTCACCAAAAAAGTAGATTTTTCGATGATTTTCTGCTTATTTCATTCTTTTCATAAAAATAAACAAAAAACAATGAATATTGGGAAAATATACGTTTTACTTAAAATTTTTCTAAATGACGTGTTTTTAACGTTTTTAGGAGTATTAACGGCATTTTACACAAAACCCTCTTTTACAAGTATGATATATGCAATTTGTATAAAGACAAAATTTCTGCCTAAAAAGGGACTTTTTCAATGTTTTTATCTTATTTTTATTTGTTGGTGGAAGAAAACCATAAAATACATTTTTTTTGCGACAATATTTCTTTTCTAAAAAATTCAACAAACTACCCATTTTTATGTTATTATCTTTATTTTACGATAATTTTTTTTTCTCTAAAACTGCATAAATGACCCTTTTTTCAATGTTTTAAAAGTAAAGTAAGGGTAAAGTGGGGGGGCTTACGCTGTATCAGCGCGTAGCTGCGGGCGCTCATCTCCCGTCTCCTTGGCCTTTGAGCCTGTGGTGGAATAGTCCCTTACCCCGGGACATGGGGCCAGCATGAAATCCGGGTTTCCACAGTTCACCTTCCCTAGGTTGCCCTAGGTACCCATTTATCGACCAGTGAAGGATGAAAACCTGGGTGGGTCCGCGCCGTCCTCGTCCGGGATCGAACTCGGGCCCACGGATTCGTAGCCAGACGCGCTAGCCACTGCACCGTGGCAGCGCTTAAAAGATTTAGAAAAAAAATATGTTTTTTTTTCCGTAATTTTCTTTTAATTTTCATGTTTTAATTAATAACAAGACCAATACACTATATATTTTTTTCTCTTTTAAGTTACATAAACTATATATTTAATTCTTTTTATTGGTTTTAACAATATTTTGAAGAAAATCCCTTTTTCATGTTACATAAAATGTAATACAAGCCATTTCAATGAAAGAAATATATATTTCTTTTAGAAAAAAAGATTTTTTAGTTATTTTTCTTTACATTTCCATGCTTTGATTGAAAATGAAGAAAATAGCAAGAAATATGTTTACTTTTTATCGCAATTCATTTTTTTTCTCTCAAAATTGTATAAATTATCCTTTTTTCAGCGTTTAAGGAAAATTAACATACCATCTAAGAAAGACCATCTTTTTTTTAGTTAAGAAGAAAGGAATATATGCCGTTACACGAAAAAAAGTTCCTTTTCACCGGATAAATAGATTTTTGGATGATTTTCTGCTTATTTCAATGTTTTCATAAAAAAAAATAAACAAAAAAAAACAATGAATATTGCGACAACACACTTTTTTCCCAAAAATGTCATAAATGAAGTGTTTTTCAACGTTTTTAGTATTAACGGTATTTTACACAAAACACCATTTGACAAGTATAATATATGCAATTTGTATACAGACAAAATCTTTGCCTAAAAATTGATTTTTTGAATGTTTTTTTTCTTATTTTAATTTGTTGGTGGAAGAAAACCAAAACATATATTCTATTTTCCGACAATATTTCTTTTCTCTAAAATTGCACAAACTACCCATTTTAATGTTATTATCCTTATTTTACGAAAAAAAAAAAAATTCTACAACTGCATAAATGACACTTTTCTCAATGTTTTGCAGAGATTTAGAAAAAAATAAGTTTTTACATCCAAAAGTGAGTTTTTGTTAATTTTGTTCTTAATTTTCAAGTTATTTATATAAGTTATTTACATATTTAAACCTTTTCATTGTATTTACGAACATTTTGAAGAAAATTCCTTTTTCATGTTACATAAAATGTAATACAAGCCATTTAAATGAAAAAAATATATATTTCTTTTAGAAAAAAGATTTTTCAGTGTTTTTCTTTACATTTCCATGTTTTGATTGAAAATGAAGGAAAAAGCAAGAAATATATTAAATTTTTATTACAATTCGTTTTTTTTCCCTCAAAATTGCATAAATTAACCTCTTTTCAGCGTTTTTAGGAGAATTAACATCTCATCTAAGAAAGACCATCTTTTTTTAGTTAAGAAAAAAGGAATCTATGCTATTTCACGAAAAAAGTTCCTTTTCACCGGAAAAGTAGATTTTTCGATGATTTGCTGCTTATTTCATTCTTTTCATAAAAAAATAAACAAAAAAACAATGAATATTGCGACAATATACATTTTTTTTTTTCAAAAATTTCATAAATGACGTATTTTTCAACGTTTTTCAGGAGCATTAACGGCATTTTACACAAATCCTCCTTTTACAAGTATTATATGTATATGCCATTTGTATAAAGACAAAATCTCTGCCTAATAAGTAACTTTTTCAATGTTTTTATCTTATTTGCATTTGTTGGTGGAAGAAAACCGAAAAATGCATTATTTTTTGCGAAAATATTTTTTTTCTCTAAAATTGCACAAACTACCCATTTTTATGTTTTTATCCTTATTTTACGATAATATATTTTTTTGTCTGTAAAACTGTATAATTGACCCTTTTTTCAATGTTTTTCAGAGATTTAAAAAAAATATATGTTTCGACATCCAAGAGCGAGTTTTTCAGTAATTTTCTTTTAATTTTGATGTTTTAATTAAAAACAAGACCAATACACTATATATTTTTTTTCTCTTTAAAGTTACATAAACTACCCTATTTAAACTATTTTATCGGTTTTAACAACATTTTGAAGAAAATTGCTTTTTCATGTTACATAAAATGTAATACAAGCTATTTCACTGAAAAATATATATATATTTCTTTTAGAAAAAGGATTTTTCAATGTTTTTTCTTTACATTTCCATGTTTTAATTGAAAATAAAGGAAAAATCAAGAAATATATTAACTTTTTATTGTAATTCATATTTTTTCTCTTAAAATTGCATAAATTATCCCCTTTTCAGCGTTTTTAGGAGAATTAACATCTCATTTAAGAAAGACCATCCTTCTTTACTTACGAAGAAAGGAATATATGCCATTTCAGGAATAAAGTTTTTTTTTCACCGAAAAAGATTTTTCGATGATTTTCTGCTTATTTTATTGTTTTCATAAAAAATAAACAAAAAACAATGAATATTGCGATAATATACTTTATTCTCAAATTTTTTATTAATGACGAGTTTTTCAACGTTTTTAGGAGTATTAACGGCATTTTACACGAAACCCTCTTCTCCAAGTATAATATATGCAATTCGTATAGAGACAAAGTTTCTGCCTAAAATATTACTTTTTCAATGTTTTTATCTTATTTTTATTTGTTGGTGGAAGTAAACCAAAAAATACATTATTTTTTGCGACAATATTTCTTTTCTCTTAAATTGCAAAAACTACCCATTTTTATGTTTAATCCTTATTTTACGATAATATATTTTTTTCTCTAAAACTGCATAAACGACCCTTTTTTCAATATTTTGCAGATTTAGAAAAAAAGTATGTTTTGACATCCAAAAGTGAGTTTTCCAATAATTTTCTTTTAATTTTCATGTTTTAAATAAAAACAAGAACAGTACACTGTATATTTTTTTCTATTTAAAGTTACATATACTACCTTATTTAAACCTTTTTATTGATTTTAACAACATTTTGAAGAAAATCCCTTTTCATGTTACATAAAATGTAATACAAGCCATTTCAATGAAAAAGATATATATCTGTTTTAGGAAAAGGATTTTTCAGTGATTTTTCTTTACATTTCCATCTTTTGATTGAAAATAAAGGTAAAAGCAAGAAATATATTAACTTTTTATTGCAATTAATTTTTTTTACTCCCAACATTGCATAAATTATCCTCTTTTCAACGTTCTTAGGAGAATTAACATCTCACCTAAGAAAGACCATTTTTTTTTAGTTAAGAAGTAAGGAATATATGCCATTACACGAATAATATTCCCTTTCACCGAAAAAGTAGATTTTTCGATGATTTTCCCCTTATTTTATTGTTTTCATAAAAAATAAACAAAAAACAATTAATATTGCGACAATATACTTTTTTCTCAAAAATTTCATAAATGACGTGTTTTTCCAACGTTTTAGGAGTATTAGCTGCATTTTACACAAAACCCCCTTTTACAAGTATGATATATGCAATTTGTCTAAAGGCAAAATTTCTGACTAAAAAGTGACTTTTTCAATGTTTTTATCTTATTTTCAATTGTTGGTGGAAGAAAACCAAAAAATATATATATTTTTTCCGACAATATTTATTTTCTCTAAAATTGCACAAAATACCCATTTTCATGTTTTTATCCTTATTTTACGATAATTTTTTTTTCTCTAAAACTGCATAAATGACATTTTTTCAATGTTTTTCAGAGATTTAGAAAAAAAGTATGTTTTTACACATAAAAGTGAGTTTTTCAGTAATTTTCTTTTAATTTTCATGTTTTAATTAAAAACAAGACCAATACACTATATATTTTTTTCTCTTTTAAAATACAAAAACTACCCTTTTTATCGGTTTTAACAACATTTTGAAGAAAATCTCTTTTTCATGTTACATAAAATGTAATACAAGCCATTTCAATGAAAAATATATATTTTTTTAAGAAAAAGGATTTTTCACTTTTTTTTCTTTCCATTTCCATGTTTTGATTGAAAATGAAGGAAAAAGCAAGAAATATGTTAACTTTTTAGTGCAATTCATTTTTTCCTCTCAAAATTGCATAAACTATCACCTTTTCAGCGTTTTTAGGAGAATTAGCATATCATCTAAGAAAGACCACCTTTTTATAGTTAAGAAGAAAAAAATATATGCCATTACACTAAAAAAGTTCCTTTTTTACAAAAAAAGTAGATTTTTCGATGATTTTCTGCTTATTTCATTGTTTTCATAAAAAATAAACAAAAAACAATGAATATTGCGCCAATATACTTTTTTCTCAAAAATTTCATAAATGACGTGTTTTTCAACGTTTTTAGGAGAATTAACGGTATTTTACAGAAAACCCCTTTTTACAAGTATAATATATGCAATTAGTATACAGACAAAATTTGTGCCTTAAAAGGGACTTTTTCAATGTTTTTATCTTATTTTCATTTGTTGGTGGAAGGAAACCAAAAAATACATTCTTTTTTCCCACAATATTTCTTTTCTCTAAAATTGCACAAACTACCTATTTTTATGTTTTTATCCTTATTTTACGATAATATTTTTTTAACTTTAAAAATGCATACATGACCCTTTTTTCAATGGTTTCAGAGACGTAGAAAAAAAGTATGTTTTTACCTCCAAAAGTAACTTTTTTCAGTAGATTTCTTTTAATTTTCATGTTTTAACTAAAAAAAAGACCACTATATATTTTTTTCTTTAAAGTTACATAAACTACCCTATTTAAACCTTTTTATTGTTTATAACTTTATTTTGAGGAAAATCCCTTTTTCATGTTAAATAAATTGTAATACAAATCATTTTAATGAAAAAAAATGTATATTTCTTTTAGAAAAAGGATTTTTCGTTGTTTTTTCTTTATATTTCCATGTTTTGATTAAAAATGAAGGTAAAAGCAAGAAATATATTAACTTTTAATAGCAATTCATTTTTTTTTCTTTCAAAATTGCATAAATAATCCCCTTTTCAGTTTTTTTTAGGAGAATTAACATCTCATCCAAGAAATACCATCTCATCTTTAGTAAAGAAGAAAGGAATATATGCCATTTCACGTAAAAAGTTTCTTTTCACCGTATAGTAGATTTTTTGATGACTTTCTTCTTATTTCATTGTTTTCATAAAAAAATAAACAAAAAACAATGAATATTGTGACAATATACATTTTTCTCAAAAAATTTATAAATGACGTGTTTTTCAACGTTTTTAGGAGTATTAACGGCATTTTACACAAAACCCCCTTTTACATGTATAATATATGCAATTTGCATAAAGACAAAATTTCTGCCTAAAAAGGCACTTTTTCAATGTTTTTATCTTATTTTTATTTGTTGGTGGAAGAAAACCAAAAAATACATTATATTTTTCGACAATATTTCTTTTTTCTAAAATTGCACAAACTACCCATTTTTACATTTTTATCCTTATTTTACGATAAAACTTTCTTTGTCTGAAACTGCATAAATGATCCTTTTTTCAATGTTTTTCAGAGATTTAGAAAAAAGTATGTTTTTACATCCAAAAGCGAGTTTTTCAATAATTTTCTTTTAATTTTCATGTTTTAATTAAAAACAAGAACAATATACTTTATATTTTTTTCTCCTTAAAGTTACATAAACTACCCTATTTAAATCTTTTTATTAGTTTTAACAAAATTTTGAAGAAAATCCCTTTTTCTTGTTAGATAAAATTTAATACAAGCAATTTCAATGAAAAAAAATATATATTTCTTAAAAAAAAAAGATTTTTCAGTTTTTTTCTTTATATTTCCATGTTTTGATATAAAATTAAGGAAAAAGCAAGAGATATATTATCTTTTTATTGCAATTCATTTTTTTCTCTCAAAATTGCATAAATTATCCCTTTTCAATGTTTTTAGGAGAATTAACATCTCATCTAAGAAAGACCATCTTTTTTTAGTTAAGAAGAAAGGAATATATGCCATTTCACGAAAAACGCTCCTTTTCACTGGAAAAGCAGATTTTTCGATGATTTTCTGCTTATTATTTCATTGTATTCATAAAAAAATAAACAAAAAAATTGAATATTGCGACAGTATACTTTTTTCTCAAAAATTTCATAGATGACGTGTTTTTCAACGTGTTTAGGAGTATTTACGGGATTTTACAGAAAATCCCATTTAAAAAGTATAATATATGCAAATTGTATAAAGACAAAATTTCTGCCTAAAAAGTGACTTTTTAAATGTTTTTATCTTATTTTCATTTGTTGGTGGAAAAAAACAAAAAATACATTCTTTTTTGCAACAATATTTCTTTTCTCTAAAATTGCAGAAACTACCCATTTTTATGTTTTTATCCTTATTTTGCGAGATTTTTTTTTTCTCTAAGACTGCATATCTGACCCTTTTCTCAAAGTTTTTCAGAGATTTAAAAAAAAAGTATGTTTTTACATCCAAAAGTGAGGTTTTCAGTAATTTTCTTTTAATTTTCATGTTTTAATTAAAAACAAGACCAATACACTAAATATATTTTTCTCTTTAAAGTTACATAAACTAACCTTTTTAAACCTTTTTATTGGTTTTAACAACATTTTGAAGAAAATCCCTTTTTCATGTTACATTAAATGTAATAAAAGTCATTTCAATGAAAAAAAATATATATATTTCTTTTAGAAAATGGATTTTTCTGTGTTGTTTCTTTACATTTCCATGTTTTGACTGAAAATGAAGGAAAAAGCAAGAAATAGATTAACTTTTTAATGTAATTCTTTTTTTTCACAAAATTGCACAAATTATCCCCTTTTCAGCGTTTTTAGGAGAATTAACATCTCATCTAAGAAAGACCATCTTTTTTTTTAGTTAAGAAGAAAGGAATATATGCCATTTCACAAAAAAGTTCCTTTTCACCGGAAAAGTAGATTTTTCGATGATTTTCTGCTTATTTCATTGTTTTAATAAAAAAAACAATAAATAATCCGACAATATACTTTTTCTTAAAAAATTCATAAATTACTTGTTTTTCAACGTTTTTAGGAGTATTAGCAGCATTTTACACAAAACCCCCTTTTACAAGTATTATATATGCAATTCGTATAAAGACAAAATTTCTGCCTAAAAAGTAACTTTTTCAATGTTTTTATCTTACTTTTATTTGTTGGTGGAAGAAAACCAAAATATACATTTTTTTTTTCGATAATATTTCTTATCTCTAAAATTGCACAAACTACCCATTTTTATGTTTTTATCCTGATTTTACGATAAATTTTTTTTGTCTGAAACTGCATAAATGATCCTCTTTTCAATGTTTTGCAGAGATTTAGAAAAAAAGTATGTTTTTACATCCAAAAGTGAGTTTTCCTGTAATTTTCTTTTAATTTTCATGTTTTAATTAAAAACAAGACCAATATCCTAAATATTTTTTTGTCTTTAATGCTACATAAAAAACTTTTTATTGGTTTTAACAACATTTTGAAGAAAATCCCTTCTTCATATTACATAAAATGTAATACAAGCCATTTCAATGATATTTCTTTTAGGGAAAGGATTTTTAACTGTTTTTTTCTTTACATTTCCATGTTTTGATTGAAAATGAAGAAAATAGCAAGAAATATGTTAACTTTTTATTGCAATTCATTTTTTTTCGCTCAAAATTGCATAAATTATCCTCTTTTCAGCGTTTTTAGGAGAATTAACATCTCATCTAAGAAAGACCGTCTTTTTTAAGTTAAGAAGAAAGGAATATATGTCATTACTTGAAAAAAGAGTCTTTTCACCGCAAAAGTAGATTTTTCGATGATTTATGGCTTATTTCATTGTTCTCTTAAAAAATAAACAAAATCCAATGAATATTGCGACAATATACTTTTTTCTCAAAAATTTCATAAATGATGTGTTTTTCATCGATTTTAGAAGTATTAACGGCATTTTACACAAAACTCCCTTTCACAATTATAATATATGCAATTTGTATAAAGACAAAATTTCTGCCTAAAAAGTGACTTTTTCAATGTTTTTATCTCATTTTCATTTGTTGGTGGAAGAAAACCAAAAAATTCATTCTTTTTCCGACAATAAATCGTTTCTCTAAAATTGCACAACTACTCATTTTTATATTTTTATTATTATTTCATTATTTTACGATGATATTTTTTTCTCTAAAACTGCATAAATGACCCTTTTTCAATGATTTTCAGAGATTTAGGAAAAAAAGTATGTTTTTACATTCAAAAGTGAGTCTTTCAGTAATTTTCTTTTAATTTTCATGTTTTAATTAAAAACAAGACCAATACACTATATATTTTTTTCTTTTTAAAGTTACATAAAAAACCTTTTTAACCCTTTTTATCGGTTTTAACATCATTTTGAAGAAAATCCCTTTTTCATGTTACATAAAATGTAATACAAGCTATTTTAATGAAAAAAATATATATTTCTTTTAGAAAACGGATTTTTCACTGTTTTTTCTTTACATTTCCATGTTTTGATTGAAAATGAAGAAAAAAGCAAGAAATATATTAACTTTTTATTGCAATTCATTTTTTTTCTCTAAAAATTGCATAAATTATCCCCTTTTCAGCGTTTGTAGGAAAATAAACATCTCATCTAAGAAATACCGTCTTTTTTTTAGTTAAGAAGAAAGGAATATATGCCATTACACGAAAAAAGTTTCTTTTCACCAAAAAAGTAGATTTTTCGATGATTTTCTGCTTATTTCATTCTTTTCATAAAAATAAACAAAAAACAATGAATATTGGGAAAATATACGTTTTACTTAAAATTTTTCTAAATGACGTGTTTTTAACGTTTTTAGGAGTATTAACGGCATTTTACACAAAACCCTCTTTTACAAGTATGATATATGCAATTTGTATAAAGACAAAATTTCTGCCTAAAAAGGGACTTTTTCAATGTTTTTATCTTATTTTTATTTGTTGGTGGAAGAAAACCATAAAATACATTTTTTTTGCGACAATATTTCTTTTCTAAAAAATTCAACAAACTACCCATTTTTATGTTATTATCTTTATTTTACGATAATTTTTTTTTCTCTAAAACTGCATAAATGACCCTTTTTTCAATGTTTTAAAAGTAAAGTAAGGGTAAAGTGGGGGGGCTTACGCTGTATCAGCGCGTAGCTGCGGGCGCTCATCTCCCGTCTCCTTGGCCTTTGAGCCTGTGGTGGAAAAGTCCCTTACCCCGGGACATGGGGCCAGCATGAAATCCGGGTTTCCACAGTTTACCTTCCCTAGGTTGCCCTAGGTACCCCTTTATCGACCAGTGAAGGATGAAAACCTGGGTGAGGTCCGCGCCGTCCTCGTCCGGGATCGAACTCGGGCCCACGGATTCGTAGCCAGACGCGCTAGCCACTGCACCGTGGCAGCGCTTAAAAGATTTAGAAAAAAAATATGTTTTTTTTTCCGTAATTTTCTTTTAATTTTCATGTTTTAATTAATAACAAGACCAATACACTATATATTTTTTTCTCTTTTAAGTTACATAAACTATATATTTAATTCTTTTTATTGGTTTTAACAATATTTTGAAGAAAATCCCTTTTTCATGTTACATAAAATGTAATACAAGCCATTTCAATGAAAGAAATATATATTTCTTTTAGAAAAAAAGATTTTTCAGTTATTTTTCTTTACATTTCCATGTTTTGATTGAAAATGAAGAAAATAGCAAGAAATATGTTTACTTTTTATCGCAATTCATTTTTTTTCTCTCAAAATTGTATAAATTATCCTTTTTTCAGCGTTTAAGGAAAATTAACATACCATCTAAGAAAGACCATCTTTTTTTTAGTTAAGAAGAAAGGAATATATGCCGTTACACGAAAAAAAGTTCCTTTTCACCGGATAAATAGATTTTTGGATGATTTTCTGCTTATTTCAATGTTTTCATAAAAAAAATAAACAAAAAAAAACAATGAATATTGCGACAACACACTTTTTTCCCAAAAATGTCATAAATGAAGTGTTTTTCAACGTTTTTAGTATTAACGGTATTTTACACAAAACACCATTTGACAAGTATAATATATGCAATTTGTATACAGACAAAATCTTTGCCTAAAAATTGATTTTTTGAATGTTTTTTTTCTTATTTTAATTTGTTGGTGGAAGAAAACCAAAACATATATTCTATTTTCCGACAATATTTCTTTTCTCTAAAATTGCACAAACTACCCATTTTAATGTTATTATCCTTATTTTACGAAAAAAAAAAAAATTCTACAACTGCATAAATGACACTTTTCTCAATGTTTTGCAGAGATTTAGAAAAAAATAAGTTTTTACATCCAAAAGTGAGTTTTTGTTAATTTTGTTCTTAATTTTCAAGTTTTAATTAAAAATAAGACCAATAAACTGTATGATTTTTCTTTTTAAAGTTACATTAACTACCCCATTTAAACCTTTTTATTGGTTTTAACAATATTTAAAAAAAAATCCCTTTTTCATGTTACATAAAATATAATATATACAAGCCATTTCAATGGAAAAAAATATATATTTCTTTTAAAAAAAGAAATTTTCACTGTTTTTCTATACATTTCCATGTTTTAATTGAAAACGAAGGAAAAAGCAAGAAATATATTAACTTTTTATTGCAATTCATTTTTTTTCACTCAAAATTGCATAAATTATCTCCTTTTCAGCGTTTTTAGAAGAATTAATATCTCAATTAAGAAATACCATGTTTTTTTTTTTTTAGTTAAGAAGAAAGGAATATATGCCATTTCACGAAAAAAGTCCCTTTTCATCGCAAAAGTAGATTTTTCGATGACATTCTGCTTACTTAATTTATTTTATCAAAAAATAAACAAAAAATAATGAATACTGCGACAATATACTTTTTTCTCAAAAATTTCATAAATGACGTGTTTTTCAATGTTTTTAAGAGTATTAACTGCATTTTACACAAAACCCCATTTTATATGTATAATATATGCAATTTGTATTAAGACAAAATTTCTGCCTAAAAAGTGACTTTTTCAATGTTTTTATCTTATTTTCATTTGTTGGTGGAAGAAAACAAAAAAATACATTCTTTTTTGCCACAATATTTCTTTTCTCTAAAATTGCACAAACTACCCATTTTTATGTGTTTATCCTTGTTTTACGATAAAAAATTTTTTTCTCTAAAACTGCATAAATGACCCTTTTTTCAATATTTTCAGAGATTTAGAAAGAAAAACATTTTTTTACAACCAAAAGTGAGTTTTTCAGTAATTTTCTTTTAATTTTCATGTTTTAATTAAAAACAAGACCAATACACTATAAATTTTTTTAAAGTTACATAAACTACTTTATTTAAACCTTTTTATTGGTTTTAACAACATTTTGAAGAAAGTCCCATCCATGTTTTGATTGAAAATGAAGGAAAAAGCAAGAAATATATTAACTTTTTATTGCAATTCATTTTTTTTTTCTCTCAAAAATGCATGAATTATCCCCTTTTCAGCGTTTTTAGTAAATTTAACATCTCATCTAAGAAAGACCATCTTTTCTTAGTTGAGAAGAAAGGAATATATGCCATGTATGCAATTTGAATACAGAACAAAATTCTGCCTAAAAAGTGCCTTTTTCAAGGTTTTTTTTTCACATTTTAATTTTTTGATAGAACAAAACCAAAAAAAAAAAAAAAAAAACATGCTTTTTCTCGACAATATTTTTTTCTCTAAAATTACACAAATGACTTATTTTTTTGCTTTCATTCTTATTTTACGATAATATATTTTTTTCTCTAAAACTCAATAAATGACCTTTATTTCAATGTTTTTCGGAGATTTATTACTTTTAAAGGAAAACCATCTCTTTTACGAAAAAAAAATTGATTTCACACCAAAAGTAACTTTTTAATAACTTTATATTCGTTTCAATGTTTTGATTAAAAACAAGAAAATAAACACTATATACATTTTCTTTCTCTGAAACTGTACAATGTACCGATTTTTAACCCATTTTTTCCATCTAAAATTTCATAAGTTACGTTTTTTTCAGTTTTTAAAAGTATTTACCGCATCTTACATAAAACCCTCTTCTACAAGTATAACATGCGATTCGATATATCCATTTTTCAAGGTGTTTAAGGGTTATACATATTTTTTTTTGACAAATCCATGTTCCCTTCGAAAAAAGAGCATGTTTTTACATCCAAAAGTGAGTTTTTCAGTAATTTTCTTTGCATTTCCATGTTTTGATTAAAAACATGAACAATACGCTAGAGCGTATTGTTTTTCTCTTTAAAATTACATAAACTACCCTATTTAAACCTTTTTATTGGTTTTAACATCATTTTGAAGAAAATACCTTTTTCATATTAAGTAAAATGTAATACAAGCCATTTCAAGGAAAAAATATATATTTCTTTAAGAAAAGGATTTTTCAGTGTTTTTTCTTTTCATTTCCATGTTTTGAATGAAAATGAAGGAGAAAGCAAGAAATATATTAACTTTTCATGGCAATTCATTTCTTTATCTCAAATTTGCATAAATTTTCACCTTTCCAGCGTTTTTAGGAAAAATAATATCTTATCTAAGAAAGACCATCTTTTTATTAGTTCAGAAAAAAAGGAATATATGCCATTACACGTAAAAAAGTTCTTTTCACCGAAAAAGTAAATTTTTCGATGATTTTCTGCTCATTTCATTGTTTTCATAAAAAAATAAAAAAAAACATTGAATATTGTCAAATCATACTTTTTTTCTGAAACAAATCAGAACTGACGTGTTTTTCACCGTTTTTAGAAGTATTAGCGGCATATTAAACAAAACCCACTTTTACAAGTATAATATATGCAATTTTAATAAAGAAGAAAATTCTGTCTAAAAAGTGCCTTTTTCAAGGTTTTTTTCATATTTTCATTTGTTGTTGAAAAAAAAAATACATTCTTTTTCTCGACAATATATTTTTTCTCTAAAATTACAAATATTATCTATATTTATGCTTTTATCCTAAATTTACGATAATATATTTTTTTCTCTAAAACTGCAAAAATGACCCTTTTTCAATTTTTTTTCGGAGATTTACTACTTTTAAAGGAAAACCATCTCTTTTACGAAAAACATGATTTTACACCAAAAGTAA
This sequence comes from Callinectes sapidus, assembly GCA_020233015.1. Lineage (NCBI taxonomy): Eukaryota > Metazoa > Arthropoda > Malacostraca > Decapoda > Portunidae > Callinectes > Callinectes sapidus. Next base: position 32,009 of record JAHFWG010000730.1, on the reverse strand, counting down.
CTTTTTAATAATTTTCTATGGATTTCAATGTTTTGATTAAAAACAAGAAAATAAACACTATATAAATTTTCTTTCTCTGAAACTGTACAAAGTACCCATTTTTATCCTTTTTTGACGTTTAAACACATATTGTAGAAAACAACTTTTTCATGTTACAATATACTTTTTCCATCTAAAATTTCATAACTTACGTTTTTTTTTAGTTTTGAAAAGTGTTAACCGGATTTTACATAAAACCCACTTTAAGAAGTATAACATATGCGATTTGAATTATCCATTTTTCAACGTTTTTAAGGGTTTAACAATATTTTTATGAAAAATACCTCTTCCCTTAGAAAAAAAAAATGTTTTTACCTCCAAAACTGAGTTTTTCAGCAATTTTCCTTGAATTTCCATGTTTTGATTAAAAATATGAACAATACATTATAGCGTATTGTTTTTCTCTTTAAAGTTACATAAACTACCCCATTTAAACCTTTTTATTTGTTTTAACAACATTTTGAAGAAAATAACTTTTTCTTGCTACATAATACAAATTTACGATAATATATTTTTTTCTCTAAAACTGCAAAAATGACCCTTTTTCAATTTTTTTTCGGAGATTTACTACTTTTAAAGGAAAACTATCTCTTTTACGAAAAAAAATATGATTTTACACCAAAAGTCACTTTTTAATAATTTTCTTTTGATTTCAATGTTTTAATTAAAAACAAGAAAATAAACACAATATACATTTTTTTTTTCTCTGAAACTGTACAACGTACCCATTTTTAAGCTTTTTGGACGTTTAAACACAATTTTTATAAAACAACATTTTCATGTAACAATATACTTTTTCCATCTAAAATTTCATAAATTACGTTTTTTCAGTTTTTAAAAGTATTAACCGCATTTTACATAAAATCACCTTTTACAAGTATAACATATGCGATATGAATTATCCATTTTTCAACGTTTTTAAGGGTTTCAAAATATTTTTATGACAAATCCATTTTTGCTTAGAAAAAAAACTCTTTTTACCTCCAAAAGTGAGTTTTTTTTAGTAATTTTCTTTGAATTTCCATATTTTGATTAAAAACATGAACAGTACGCTATAGCGTATTGATTTTCTCTTTAAAGTTAAATAAACTACCCTAATTAAACTTTTTTATTGGTTTTAACAACATTTTGAAGAAAATCTCTTTTTCATGTTAAATAAAATGTAATACAAGCTATTTCAAGGAAGAAATATATATTTCTTTAAGAAAAAGGATTTTTCAGTGTTTTCAATTTTTATTTCCATGTTTTTAATGAAAATGAAGGAAAGAGCAAGAAATATATTAACTTTTCAAGGCAATTCATTTTTTTCTCTAAAAATTGCGTATTTAGGAGAATTGACATCTTACCTAAGAAAGACCATCTTTTTTTTAGTTCAGAAAAAAGGAATATATGCCACTTACCGAAAAAACATTCTTTTCACCGAAAAAAAGAATTTTTCGATGATTTTCTGCTTATTTCACTGTTTTTATAAAAAAAATAAACAAAAAACACTGTATATTGCCACAATATACTTTTTTTTGAAAAAAATCATAAATGACGTGTCTTTCAACGTTTTTAGGAGTATTAACGGCATTTTAAACAAAAACCCTTTTTACAAGTATAATATTTGCAATTTGAATACAGAAAAAAATTCTGCCTAAAAAGTGCCTTTTTCAAGGTTTTTTTCATATTTTCATTTGTTGGTGGAAGATAACCAAAAAAAATACATTCTTTTCTCGAAAATATTTTTTTCTCTAAAATATCACAAATTACCTATTTTTATGCTTTTATCCCTATTTTACGATAATATATTTTTTTCTCTAAAACTGCATAAATGACCCTTTTTTCAATGTTTTTCGGAGATTTACTACTTTTAAGGGAAAACCATCTCTTTTACGAAAAAAATATGACTTTACATCAAAAGTAACTTTTTAATAATTTTCTATTGATATCAATGTTTTGATAAAAAACAAGAAAATAAACACTATATACATTTTCTTTCTTTTTAACCTTTTTGGACGTTCAAACACATTTTGTGAGAACAACTTTTTCATGTTACAATATACTTTTTCCATCTAAAATTTCATAAATTACGTTTTTTTCAGTTTTTAAAAATTTTAACAGCATTTTATATAAAACCCCCTTTTACAAGTATAACATATGCGATTTGAATTATCTATTTTTCAACATTTTTAAGGGTTTTACAATATTTTATGACAAATCCATCCTCCCTTAGAAAAAAAGTATCTTTTTATCTCCAAAAGTGAGTTTTTCTGTAATTTTCTTTGACTTTCCATGTTTTAATTAAAAACATGAACAATACGCTATAGCGTATTGTTTTTCTCTTTAAAGTTTCATAAACTACCCTATTTAAACCTTTTTATTGGTTTTAACAACATTTTGCAGGAAATCCCTTTTTCATGTTACAAAAAATGTAATACAAGCCATTTCAAAGAAAAATATATATTTCTTTAAGAAAAAAGATTTTTCAGTGTTTAATCTTTTCATTTCCATGTTTTGAATGAAAATGAAGGAAAAAGCAAGAAATATTTTAACTTTTCATGGCAATTCATTTTTTTTCTCTCAAAATTGCATAAATTATACCCTTTCCAGCGTTTTACGGAGAATCAACATCTTATCTAAGAAAGACCATTTTTTTTAAGTTCAGAAAAAAAATATATGGTATTTCACGAAAAAGTTTCCTTTCACCAAAAAAGTGAATTTTTTCATGATTTTCTGCTTATTTCATTGTTTTTATAAAAAAAAAAACAAAGAACACTGAATATTGCCACATTGTACTTTTTTTCTGAAAAAAAAAAAATCATAAATGACGTGTTTTTCAACGTTTTTAGGAGTATTTACGGCATTTTAAAACAAAATCTCCTTTACAAGTATCATATATGCAATTTGAATAAAGAAGAAAATTCTGCCTAAAAAGTCCCTTTTTCAAGGTTTTTTTCATATTTTCATTTGTTGGTGGAAGAAAAAAAAAAAAAAATTCTTTTCTCGACAATATTTTTTTCTCTAAAATTGGACAAATTACCTAGTTTTATGCTTTTATCCTTATTTTACGATAATATATATTTTTTCTCTAAAACTGCATATATAAGCCTTTTTTCAATGTTTTTCGGAGATCTACTACTTTTAAAGGAAAACCATCTCTTTTACGAAAATAATATATGATATTACACTATAAGTCAATTTTTAATAATTTTTTTATTGATTTCAATGTTTTGATTAAAAACAAGAAAATAAACACTATATACATTTTCTTTCTCTGAAACTGTACAAAGTACTCATTTTTAACCTTTTTGGACATAAACACATTTTGTAAAAAACAACTTTTTCATGTTACAATAACTCTTTTTCCATCTAAAATTTCATAATTTACGTTTATTTCAGTTTTTAAATGTATTAACCGCATTTTACATAAAACACCTATTTACAAGATTAACATAATGCGATCTGAACTATCCATTTTTCAACGTTTTTAAGGGATTAACAATAATTTTATGACAATTCAATCTTCCCTTAGAAAAAAAAGTATGTTTTTACCTCCAAAAGTGAGTTTTCAGTAAATTTCTTTGAATCTTCATGTTTTAATTAAAAAAATTGAACAATACGGTAAAGCGTATTGTTTTTTCTCTTTAAAGTTACATAAACTAACCTTTATAAACCTTTTTATTGGTTTAAACAACATTTTGAAAAAAATCCCTTTTTCATGTTACCTAAAATGTAATAGAAGCCATTTCAAGGAAAAAATATATATTTCTTTAAGAAAAAAGATTTTATTGTGTTTTTTCTATTCATTTCCATATTTTGAATGAAAATGAAGGCAAAAGCAAGAAATATATTAACTTTTCATGGCAATTCATTTTTTCTCTCAAAATTGCACAAATTATCCCCTTTGCAGCGTTTCTAGGAGAATTAACATCTTATCTAAGAAAGACCATTTTTTTTTTTTAGATCAGAAAAAAGGAATATATGCAATTTCACGAAAAAATTCTTTTCACCGAAAAAGTGAATTTTTCGATGATTTTCTGCTTATTTCATTGTTTTCATCAAAATATATACAAGAAACACTGAATATTGCCACAATATACTTAAAAAAAAAAATCATAAAGGATGTTTTTTACGTTTTAACGGCATTTTAAACAAAACCCCTTTTTGCAAGTATAATATATGCAATTTAAATAAAGAAGAAAATTCTGCTTAAAAAGTGCCTTTTTCAAGGTTTTTTCATATTTTCATTTGTTGCTGG
>JAHFWG010000730.1:9050-26011 GCA_020233015.1 Callinectes sapidus | reverse complement strand
TTTATGCAGTTTTAAATGAAAAAAATATATTATCGTAAATAAGGATAAAAGCATAAAAATAGGTAATTTCTGCAATTTTAGAGAAAAAAAAATATTGTCGAGAAAAAGAATGTATTTTTTTTGGTTTTCTTCCAGCAACAAATGAAAATATGAAAAAACATTGAAAAAGGCACTTTTTAAGCAGAATTTTCTTCTTTATTTAAACTGCATATATTATACTTGCAAAAAGGGGTTTTGTTTAAAATGCCGTTAAAACGTAAAAAACATCCTTTATGATTTTTTTTTTAAGTATATTGTGGCAATATTCAGTGTTTCTTGTATATATTTTGATGAAAACAATGAAATAAGCAGAAAATCATCGAAAAATTCACTTTTTCGGTGAAAAGAATTTATTCGTGAAATTGCATATATTCCTTTTTTCTGATCTAAAAAAAAAAAATGGTCTTTCTTAGATAAGATGTTAATTCTCCTAGAAACGCTGCAAAGGGGATAATTTGTGCAATTTTGAGAGAAAAAATGAATTGCCATGAAAAGTTAATATATTTCTTGCTTTTGCCTTCATTTTCATTCAAAATATGGAAATGAATAGAAAAAACACAATAAAATCTTTTTTCTTAAAGAAATATATATTTTTTCCTTGAAATGGCTTCTATTACATTTTAGGTAACATGAAAAAGGGATTTTTTTCAAAATGTTGTTTAAACCAATAAAAAGGTTTATAAAGGTTAGTTTATGTAACTTTAAAGAGAAAAAACAATACGCTTTACCGTATTGTTCAATTTTTTTAATTAAAACATGAAGATTCAAAGAAATTTACTGAAAACTCACTTTTGGAGGTAAAAACATACTTTTTTTTCTAAGGGAAGATTGAATTGTCATAAAATTATTGTTAATCCCTTCAAAACGTTGAAAAATGGATAGTTCAGATCGCATTATGTTAATCTTGTAAATAGGTGTTTTATGTAAAATGCGGTTAATACATTTAAAAACTGAAATAAACGTAAATTATGAAATTTTAGATGGAAAAAGAGTTATTGTAACATGAAAAAGTTGTTTTTTACAAAATGTGTTTATGTCCAAAAAGGTTAAAAATGAGTACTTTGTACAGTTTCAGAGAAAGAAAATGTATATAGTGTTTATTTTCTTGTTTTTAATCAAAACATTGAAATCAATAAAAAAATTATTAAAAATTGACTTATAGTGTAATATCATATATTATTTTCGTAAAAGAGATGGTTTTCCTTTAAAAGTAGTAGATCTCCGAAAAACATTGAAAAAAGGCTTATATATGCAGTTTTAGAGAAAAAATATATATTATCGTAAAATAAGGATAAAAGCATAAAACTAGGTAATTTGTCCAATTTTAGAGAAAAAAATATTGTCGAGAAAAGAATTTTTTTTTTTTTTTCTTCCACCAACAAATGAAAATATGAAAAAAACCTTGAAAAAGGGACTTTTTAGGCAGAATTTTCTTCTTTATTCAAATTGCATATATGATACTTGTAAAGGAGATTTTGTTTTAAAATGCCGTAAATACTCCTAAAAACGTTGAAAAACACGTCATTTATGATTTTTTTTTTCAGAAAAAAAGTACAATGTGGCAATATTCAGTGTTCTTTGTTTTTTTTTTTATAAAAACAATGAAATAAGCAGAAAATCATGAAAAAATTCACTTTTTTGGTGAAAGGAAACTTTTTCGTGAAATACCATATATTTTTTTTCTGAACTTAAAAAAAATGGTCTTTCTTAGATAAGATGTTGATTCTCCGTAAAACGCTGGAAAGGGTATAATTTATGCAATTTTGAGAGAAAAAAAATGAATTGCCATGAAAAGTTAAAATATTTCTTGCTTTTTCCTTCATTTTCATTCAAAACATGGAAATGAAAAGATTAAACACTGAAAAATCTTTTTTCTTAAAGAAATATATATTTTTCTTTGAAATGGCTTGTATTACATTTTTTGTAACATGAAAAAGGGATTTCCTGCAAAATGTTGTTAAAACCAATAAAAAGGTTTAAATAGGGTAGTTTATGAAACTTTAAAGAGAAAAACAATACGCTATAGCGTATTGTTCATGTTTTTAATTAAAACATGGAAAGTCAAAGAAAATTACAGAAAAACTCACTTTTGGAGATAAAAAGATACTTTTTTTCTAAGGGAGGATGGATTTGTCATAAAATATTGTAAAACCCTTAAAAATGTTGAAAAATAGATAATTCAAATCGCATATGTTATACTTGTAAAAGGGGGTTTTATATAAAATGCTGTTAAAATTTTTAAAAACTGAAAAAAACGTAATTTATGAAATTTTAGATGGAAAAAGTATATTGTAACATGAAAAAGTTGTTCTCACAAAATGTGTTTGAACGTCCAAAAAGGTTAAAAAGAAAGAAAATGTATATAGTGTTTATTTTCTTGTTTTTTATCAAAACATTGATATCAATAGAAAATTATTAAAAAGTTACTTTTGATGTAAAGTCATATTTTTTTCGTAAAAGAGATGGTTTTCCCTTAAAAGTAGTAAATCTCCGAAAAACATTGAAAAAAGGGTCATTTATGCAGTTTTAGAGAAAAAAATATATTATCGTAAAATAGGGATAAAAGCATAAAAATAGGTAATTTGTGATATTTTAGAGAAAAAAATATTTTCGAGAAAAGAATGTATTTTTTTGGTTATCTTCCACCAACAAATGAAAATATGAAAAAAACCTTGAAAAAGGCACTTTTTAGGCAGAATTTTTTTCTGTATTCAAATTGCAAATATTATACTTGTAAAAAGGGTTTTTGTTTAAAATGCCGTTAATACTCCTAAAAACGTTGAAAGACACGTCATTTATGATTTTTTTCAAAAAAAAGTATATTGTGGCAATATACAGTGTTTTTTGTTTATTTTTTTTATAAAAACAGTGAAATAAGCAGAAAATCATCGAAAAATTCTTTTTTTCGGTGAAAAGAATGTTTTTTCGGTAAGTGGCATATATTCCTTTTTTCTGAACTAAAAAAAAGATGGTCTTTCTTAGGTAAGATGTCAATTCTCCTAAATACGCAATTTTTAGAGAAAAAAAATGAATTGCCTTGAAAAGTTAATATATTTCTTGCTCTTTCCTTCATTTTCATTAAAAACATGGAAATAAAAATTGAAAACACTGAAAAATCCTTTTTCTTAAAGAAATATATATTTCTTCCTTGAAATAGCTTGTATTACATTTTATTTAACATGAAAAAGAGATTTTCTTCAAAATGTTGTTAAAACCAATAAAAAAGTTTAATTAGGGTAGTTTATTTAACTTTAAAGAGAAAATCAATACGCTATAGCGTACTGTTCATGTTTTTAATCAAAATATGGAAATTCAAAGAAAATTACTAAAAAAAAACTCACTTTTGGAGGTAAAAAGAGTTTTTTTTCTAAGCAAAAATGGATTTGTCATAAAAATATTTTGAAACCCTTAAAAACGTTGAAAAATGGATAATTCATATCGCATATGTTATACTTGTAAAAGGTGATTTTATGTAAAATGCGGTTAATACTTTTAAAAACTGAAAAAACGTAATTTATGAAATTTTAGATGGAAAAAGTATATTGTTACATGAAAATGTTGTTTTATAAAAATTGTGTTTAAACGTCCAAAAAGCTTAAAAATGGGTACGTTGTACAGTTTCAGAGAAAAAAAAAATGTATATTGTGTTTATTTTCTTGTTTTTAATTAAAACATTGAAATCAAAAGAAAATTATTAAAAAGTGACTTTTGGTGTAAAATCATATTTTTTTTCGTAAAAGAGATGGTTTTCCTTTAAAAGTAGTAAATCTCCGAAAAATTGAAATTGCATATATTATACTTGTAAAAGGGAGTTTTGTTTAAAATGCCGTTAATACTAATAAAAACGTTGAAAAACACGTCATTTATGATTTTTTTCAGAAAAAAGTATATTGTGGCAATATTCAGTGTTTTTTGTTTATTTTCTGTTGAAAATAATAAAATAAGCAGAAAATCATCGAAAAATTCACTTTTTCGGTGAAAAGAAACTTTTTTCGTGAAAAGGCACATATTCCTTTTTTTTCTGAACTAAAAAAAAAAGATGGCCTTTCTTAGATAAGATTTTAATTCTCTTAAAAACGCAGGAAAGGGGATAATTTTTAAAATTTTGAGAGAAAAAAATTAATTACCATGAAAAGTTAATATATTTCATGAATTTTCCTTCATTTTCATTCAAAACATGGAAATGAAAAGAAAAAACACTTAAAAATCCTTGTTCTTAAAGAAATATATATTTTTCCTTGAAATAGCTTGTATTACATTTTATGTAGCAAGAAAAAGTTATTTTCTTCAAAATGTTGTTAAAACAAATAAAAAGGTTTAAATGGGGTAGTTTATGTAACTTTAAAGAGAAAAACAATACGCTATAATGTATTGTTCATATTTTTAATCAAAACATGGAAATTCAAGGAAAATTGCTGAAAAACTCAGTTTTGGAGGTAAAAACATTTTTTTTTTCTAAGGGAAGAGGTATTTTTCATAAAAATATTGTTAAACCCTTAAAAACGTTGAAAAATGGATAATTCAAATCGCATATGTTATACTTCTTAAAGTGGGTTTTATGTAAAATCCGGTTAACACTTTTCAAAACTAAAAAAAAACGTAAGTTATGAAATTTTAGATGGAAAAAGTATATTGTAACATGAAAAAGTTGTTTTCTACAATATGTGTTTAAACGTCAAAAAAGGATAAAAATGGGTACTTTGTACAGTTTCAGAGAAAGAAAATTTATATAGTGTTTATTTTCTTGTTTTTAATCAAAACATTGAAATCCATAGAAAATTATTAAAAAGTTACTTTTGGTGTAAAATCATATGTTTTTCGTAAAAGAGATGGTTTTCCTTTAAAAGTAGTAAATCTCCGAAAAAAATTTGAAAAAGGGTAATTTTTGCAGTTTTAGAGAAAAAAATATATTATCGTAAATTTAGGATAAAAGCATAAATATAGATAATATTTGTAATTTTAGAGAAAAAATATATTGTCGAGAAAAAGAATGTATTTTTTTTTTCAACAACAAATGAAAATATGAAAAAAACCTTGAAAAAGGCACTTTTTAGACAGAATTTTCTTCTTTATTAAAATTGCATATATTATACTTGTAAAACTGGGTTTTGTTTAATATGCCACTAATACTTCTAAAAACGGTGAAAAACACGTCAGTTCTGATTTGTTTCAGAAAAAAAGTATGATTTGACAATATTCAATGTTTTTTTTTAATTTTTTTATGAAAACAATGAAATGAGCAGAAAATCATCGAAAAATTTACTTTTTCGGTGAAAAGAACTTTTTTACGTGTAATGGCATATATTCCTTTTTTTTTCTGAACTAATAAAAAGATGGTCTTTCTTAGATAAGATATTATTTTTCCTAAAAACGCTGGAAAGGTGAAAATTTATGCAAATTTGAGATAAAGAAATGAATTGCCATGAAAAGTTAATATATTTCTTGCTTTCTCCTTCATTTTCATTCAAAACATGGAAATGAAAAGAAAAAACACTGAAAAATCCTTTTCTTAAAGAAATATATATTTTTTCCTTGAAATGGCTTGTATTACATTTTACTTAATATGAAAAAGGTATTTTCTTCAAAATGATGTTAAAACCAATAAAAAGGTTTAAATAGGGTAGTTTATGTAATTTTAAAGAGAAAAACAATACGCTCTAGCGTATTGTTCATGTTTTTAATCAAAACATGGAAATGCAAAGAAAATTACTGAAAAACTCACTTTTGGATGTAAAAACATGCTCTTTTTTCGAAGGGAACATGGATTTGTCAAAAAAAAAATATGTATAACCCTTAAACACCTTGAAAAATGGATATATCGAATCGCATGTTATACTTGTAGAAGAGGGTTTTATGTAAGATGCGGTAAATACTTTTAAAAACTGAAAAAAACGTAACTTATGAAATTTTAGATGGAAAAAATGGGTTAAAAATCGGTACATTGTACAGTTTCAGAGAAAGAAAATGTATATAGTGTTTATTTTCTTGTTTTTAATCAAAACATTGAAACGAATATAAAGTTATTAAAAAGTTACTTTTGGTGTGAAATCAATTTTTTTTTCGTAAAAGAGATGGTTTTCCTTTAAAAGTAATAAATCTCCGAAAAACATTGAAATAAAGGTCATTTATTGAGTTTTAGAGAAAAAAATATATTATCGTAAAATAAGAATGAAAGCAAAAAAATAAGTCATTTGTGTAATTTTAGAGAAAAAAATATTGTCGAGAAAAAGCATGTTTTTTTTTTTTTTTTTTTTGGTTTTGTTCTATCAAAAAATTAAAATGTGAAAAAAAAACCTTGAAAAAGGCACTTTTTAGGCAGAATTTTGTTCTGTATTCAAATTGCATACATGGCATATATTCCTTTCTTCTCAACTAAGAAAAGATGGTCTTTCTTAGATGAGATGTTAAATTTCCTAAAAACGCTGAAAAGGGGATAATTCATGCATTTTTGAGAGAAAAAAAAAATGAATTGCAATAAAAAGTTAATATATTTCTTGCTTTTTCCTTCATTTTCAATCAAAACATGGATGGGACTTTCTTCAAAATGTTGTTAAAACCAATAAAAAGGTTTAAATAAAGTAGTTTATGTAACTTTAAAAAAATTTATAGTGTATTGGTCTTGTTTTTAATTAAAACATGAAAATTAAAAGAAAATTACTGAAAAACTCACTTTTGGTTGTAAAAAAATGTTTTTCTTTCTAAATCTCTGAAAATATTGAAAAAAGGGTCATTTATGCAGTTTTAGAGAAAATTTTTTTTATCGTAAAACAAGGATAAACACATAAAAATGGGTAGTTTGTGCAATTTTAGAGAAAAGAAATATTGTGGCAAAAAAGAATGTATTTTTTTGTTTTCTTCCACCAACAAATGAAAATAAGATAAAAACATTGAAAAAGTCACTTTTTAGGCAGAAATTTTGTCTTAATACAAATTGCATATATTATACATATAAAATGGGGTTTTGTGTAAAATGCAGTTAATACTCTTAAAAACATTGAAAAACACGTCATTTATGAAATTTTTGAGAAAAAAGTATATTGTCGCAGTATTCATTATTTTTTGTTTATTTTTTGATGAAATAAATTAAGTAAGCAGAATGTCATCGAAAAATCTACTTTTGCGATGAAAAGGGACTTTTTTCGTGAAATGGCATATATTCCTTTCTTCTTAACTAAAAAAAAAAAAAAAACATGGTATTTCTTAATTGAGATATTAATTCTTCTAAAAACGCTGAAAAGGAGATAATTTATGCAATTTTGAGTGAAAAAAAATTAATTGCAATAAAAAGTTAATATATTTCTTGCTTTTTCCTTCGTTTTCAATTAAAACATGGAAATGTATAGAAAAACAGTGAAAATTTCTTTTTTTAAAAGAAATATATATTTTTTTCCATTGAAATGGCTTGTATATATTATATTTTATGTAACATGAAAAAGGGATTTTTTTTAAATATTGTTAAAACCAATAAAAAGGTTTAAATGGGGTAGTTAATGTAACTTTAAAAAGAAAAATCATACAGTTTATTGGTCTTATTTTTAATTAAAACTTGAAAATTAAGAACAAAATTAACAAAAACTCACTTTTGGATGTAAAAACTTATTTTTTTCTAAATCTCTGCAAAACATTGAGAAAAGTGTCATTTATGCAGTTGTAGAATTTTTTTTTTTTTCGTAAAATAAGGATAATAACATTAAAATGGGTAGTTTGTGCAATTTTAGAGAAAAGAAATATTGTCGGAAAATAGAATATATGTTTTGGTTTTCTTCCACCAACAAATTAAAATAAGAAAAAAAACATTCAAAAAATCAATTTTTAGGCAAAGATTTTGTCTGTATACAAATTGCATATATTATACTTGTCAAATGGTGTTTTGTGTAAAATACCGTTAATACTAAAAACGTTGAAAAACACTTCATTTATGACATTTTTGGGAAAAAAGTGTGTTGTCGCAATATTCATTGTTTTTTTTTGTTTATTTTTTTTATGAAAACATTGAAATAAGCAGAAAATCATCCAAAAATCTATTTATCCGGTGAAAAGGAACTTTTTTTCGTGTAACGGCATATATTCCTTTCTTCTTAACTAAAAAAAAGATGGTCTTTCTTAGATGGTATGTTAATTTTCCTTAAACGCTGAAAAAAGGATAATTTATACAATTTTGAGAGAAAAAAAATGAATTGCGATAAAAAGTAAACATATTTCTTGCTATTTTCTTCATTTTCAATCAAAGCATGGAAATGTAAAGAAAAATAACTAAAAAATCTTTTTTTCTAAAAGAAATATATATTTCTTTCATTGAAATGGCTTGTATTACATTTTATGTAACATGAAAAAGGGATTTTCTTCAAAATATTGTTAAAACCAATAAAAAGAATTAAATATATAGTTTATGTAACTTAAAAGAGAAAAAAATATATAGTGTATTGGTCTTGTTATTAATTAAAACATGAAAATTAAAAGAAAATTACGGAAAAAAAAACATATTTTTTTTCTAAATCTTTTAAGCGCTGCCACGGTGCAGTGGCTAGCGCGTCTGGCTACGAATCCGTGGGCCCGAGTTCGATCCCGGACGAGGACGGCGCGGACCTCACCCAGGTTTTCATCCTTCACTGGTCGATAAATGGGTACCTAGGGCAACCTAGGGAAGGTAAACTGTGGAAACCCGGATTTCATGCTGGCCCCATGTCCCGGGGTAAGGGACTATTCCACCACAGGCTCAAAGGCCAAGGAGACGGGAGATGAGCGCCCGCAGCTACGCGCTGATACAGCGTAAGCCCCCCCACTTTACCCTTACTTTACTTTTAAAACATTGAAAAAAGGGTCATTTATGCAGTTTTAGAGAAAAAAAAATTATCGTAAAATAAAGATAATAACATAAAAATGGGTAGTTTGTTGAATTTTTTAGAAAAGAAATATTGTCGCAAAAAAAATGTATTTTATGGTTTTCTTCCACCAACAAATAAAAATAAGATAAAAACATTGAAAAAGTCCCTTTTTAGGCAGAAATTTTGTCTTTATACAAATTGCATATATCATACTTGTAAAAGAGGGTTTTGTGTAAAATGCCGTTAATACTCCTAAAAACGTTAAAAACACGTCATTTAGAAAAATTTTAAGTAAAACGTATATTTTCCCAATATTCATTGTTTTTTGTTTATTTTTATGAAAAGAATGAAATAAGCAGAAAATCATCGAAAAATCTACTTTTTTGGTGAAAAGAAACTTTTTTCGTGTAATGGCATATATTCCTTTCTTCTTAACTAAAAAAAGACGGTATTTCTTAGATGAGATGTTTATTTTCCTACAAACGCTGAAAAGGGGATAATTTATGCAATTTTTAGAGAAAAAAAATGAATTGCAATAAAAAGTTAATATATTTCTTGCTTTTTTCTTCATTTTCAATCAAAACATGGAAATGTAAAGAAAAAACAGTGAAAAATCCGTTTTCTAAAAGAAATATATATTTTTTTCATTAAAATAGCTTGTATTACATTTTATGTAACATGAAAAAGGGATTTTCTTCAAAATGATGTTAAAACCGATAAAAAGGGTTAAAAAGGTTTTTTATGTAACTTTAAAAAGAAAAAAATATATAGTGTATTGGTCTTGTTTTTAATTAAAACATGAAAATTAAAAGAAAATTACTGAAAAACTCACTTTTGAATGTAAAAACATACTTTTTTTCCTAAATCTCTGAAAATCATTGAAAAAGGGTCATTTATGCAGTTTTAGAGAAGAAAATATCATCGTAAAATAATGAAATAATAATAAAAATATAAGAATGAGTAGTTGTGCAATTTTAGAGAAACGATTTATTGTCGGAAAAAAGAATGAATTTTTTGGTTTTCTTCCACCAACAAATGAAAATGAGATAAAAACATTGAAAAAGTCACTTTTTAGGCAGAAATTTTGTCTTTATACAAATTGCATATATTATAATTGTGAAAGGGAGTTTTGTGTAAAATGCCGTTAATACTCCTAAAATCGATGAAAAACACATCATTTATGAAATTTTTGAGAAAAAAGTATATTGTCGCAATATTCATTGGATTTTGTTTATTTTTTAAGAGAACAATGAAATAAGCCATAAATCATCGAAAAATCTACTTTTGCGGTGAAAAGACTCTTTTTTCAAGTAATGACATATATTCCTTTCTTCTTAACTTAAAAAAGACGGTCTTTCTTAGATGAGATGTTAATTCTCCTAAAAACGCTGAAAAGAGGATAATTTATGCAATTTTGAGCGAAAAAAAATGAATTGCAATAAAAAGTTAACATATTTCTTGCTATTTTCTTCATTTTCAATCAAAACATGGAAATGTAAAGAAAAAAACAGTTAAAAATCCTTTCCCTAAAAGAAATATCATTGAAATGGCTTGTATTACATTTTATGTAATATGAAGAAGGGATTTTCTTCAAAATGTTGTTAAAACCAATAAAAAGTTTTTTATGTAGCATTAAAGACAAAAAAATATTTAGGATATTGGTCTTGTTTTTAATTAAAACATGAAAATTAAAAGAAAATTACAGGAAAACTCACTTTTGGATGTAAAAACATACTTTTTTTCTAAATCTCTGCAAAACATTGAAAAGAGGATCATTTATGCAGTTTCAGACAAAAAAAATTTATCGTAAAATCAGGATAAAAACATAAAAATGGGTAGTTTGTGCAATTTTAGAGATAAGAAATATTATCGAAAAAAAAAATGTATATTTTGGTTTTCTTCCACCAACAAATAAAAGTAAGATAAAAACATTGAAAAAGTTACTTTTTAGGCAGAAATTTTGTCTTTATACGAATTGCATATATAATACTTGTAAAAGGGGGTTTTGTGTAAAATGCTGCTAATACTCCTAAAAACGTTGAAAAACAAGTAATTTATGAATTTTTTAAGAAAAAGTATATTGTCGGAATATTTATTGTTTTTTTATTAAAACAATGAAATAAGCAGAAAATCATCGAAAAATCTACTTTTCCGGTGAAAAGGAACTTTTTTGTAAAATGGCATATATTCCTTTCTTCTTAACTAAAAAAAAAAGATGGTCTTTCTTAGATGAGATGTTAATTCTCCTAAAAACGCTGAAAAGGGGATAATTTGTGCAATTTTGTGAAAAAAAAGAATTACATTAAAAAGTTAATCTATTTCTTGCTTTTTCCTTCATTTTCAGTCAAAACATGGAAATGTAAAGAAACAACACAGAAAAATCCATTTTCTAAAAGAAATATATATATTTTTTTTCATTGAAATGACTTTTATTACATTTAATGTAACATGAAAAAGGGATTTTCTTCAAAATGTTGTTAAAACCAATAAAAAGGTTTAAATAGGGTAGTTTATGTAACTTTAAAGAGAAAAATATATTTAGTGTATTGGTCTTGTTTTTAATTAAAACATGAAAATTAAAAGAAAATTACTGAAAACCTCACTTTTGGATGTAAAAACATACTTTTTTTTTAAATCTCTGAAAAACTTTGAGAAAAGGGTCAGATATGCAGTCTTAGAGAAAAAAAAAATCTCGCAAAATAAGGATAAAAACATAAAAATGGGTAGTTTCTGCAATTTTAGAGAAAAGAAATATTGTTGCAAAAAAGAATGTATTTTTTGGTTTTTTCCACCAACAAATGAAAATAAGATAAAAACATTTAAAAAGTCACTTTTTAGGCAGAAATTTTGTCTTTATACAATTTGCATATATTATACTTTTTAAATGGGATTTTCTGTAAAATCCCGTAAATACTCCTAAACACGTTGAAAAACACGTCATCTATGAAATTTTTGAGAAAAAAGTATACTGTCGCAATATTCAATTTTTTTGTTTATTTTTTTATGAATACAATGAAATAATAAGCAGAAAATCATCGAAAAATCTGCTTTTCCAGTGAAAAGGAGCGTTTTTCGTGAAATGGCATATATTCCTTTCTTCTTAACTAAAAAAAGACGGTCTTTCTTAGATGAGATGTTATTTCTCCTAAAAACATTGAAAAGGGATAATTTATGCAATTTTGAGAGAAAAAAATGAATTGCAATAAAAAGATAATATATCTCTTGCTTTTTCCTTAATTTTATATCAAAACATGGAAATATAAAGAAAAAAACTGAAAATTTTTTTTTTTTAAGAAATATATATTTTTTTTCATTGAAATTGCTTGTATTAAATTTTATCTAACAAGAAAAAGGGATTTTCTTCAAAATTTTGTTAAAACTAATAAAAAGATTTAAATAGGGTAGTTTATGTAACTTTAAGGAGAAAAAAATATAAAGTATATTGTTCTTGTTTTTAATTAAAACATGAAAATTAAAAGAAAATTATTGAAAAACTCGCTTTTGGATGTAAAAACATACTTTTTTCTAAATCTCTGAAAAACATTGAAAAAAGGATCATTTATGCAGTTTCAGACAAAGAAAGTTTTATCGTAAAATAAGGATAAAAATGTAAAAATGGGTAGTTTGTGCAATTTTAGAAAAAAGAAATATTGTCGAAAAATATAATGTATTTTTTGGTTTTCTTCCACCAACAAATGAAAATAAGATAAAAACATTGAAAAAGTGCCTTTTTAGGCAGAAATTTTGTCTTTATGCAAATTGCATATATTATACATGTAAAAGGGGGTTTTGTGTAAAATGCCGTTAATACTCCTAAAAACGTTGAAAAACACGTCATTTATAAATTTTTTGAGAAAAATGTATATTGTCACAATATTCATTGTTTTTTGTTTATTTTTTTATGAAAACAATGAAATAAGAAGAAAGTCATCAAAAAATCTACTATACGGTGAAAAGAAACTTTTTACGTGAAATGGCATATATTCCTTTCTTCTTTACTAAAGATGAGATGGTATTTCTGAGATGTTAATTCTCCTAAAAAAAACTGAAAAGGGGATTATTTATGCAATTTTGAAAGAAAAAAAAATGAATTGCTATTAAAAGTTAATATATTTCTTGCTTTTACCTTCATTTTTAATCAAAACATGGAAATATAAAGAAAAAACAACGAAAAATCCTTTTTCTAAAAGAAATATACATTTTTTTTCATTAAAATGATTTGTATTACAATTTATTTAACATGAAAAAGGGATTTTCCTCAAAATAAAGTTATAAACAATAAAAAGGTTTAAATAGGGTAGTTTATGTAACTTTAAAGAAAAAATATATAGTGGTCTTTTTTTTAGTTAAAACATGAAAATTAAAAGAAATCTACTGAAAAAAGTTACTTTTGGAGGTAAAAAGTAACTTTTTTTCTAAGTCTCTGAAACCATTGAAAAAAGGGTCATGTATGCATTTTTAAAGTTAAAAAAATATTATCGTAAAATAAGGATAAAAACATAAAAATAGGTAGTTTGTGCAATTTTAGAGAAAAGAAATATTGTGGGAAAAAAGAATGTATTTTTTGGTTTCCTTCCACCAACAAATGAAAATAAGATAAAAACATTGAAAAAGTCCCTTTTAAGGCACAAATTTTGTCTGTATACTAATTGCATATATTATACTTGTAAAAAGGGGTTTTCTGTAAAATACCGTTAATTCTCCTAAAAACGTTGAAAAACACGTCATTTATGAAATTTTTGAGAAAAAAGTATATTGGCGCAATATTCATTGTTTTTTGTTTATTTTTTTATGAAAACAATGAAATAAGCAGAAAATCATCGAAAAATCTACTTTTTTGGTAAAAAAGGAACTTTTTTAGTGTAATGGCATATATTTTTTTCTTCTTAACTATAAAAAGGTGGAGTGCACCTCCAGAAGAATGCAGACACCTATGAAAATAAGATTTTATACTAGAAGAAAGGATTCCACGTTTACAATAAAAAATATACATATACACAGTAATTTCTCTATTATAAAAAAGATGTTTATACTATTCTAAGGTCTTCAACAGCAAGCTTTACTCTGGATGCTACTAGGGAGAAATGTTATTCTGATTACCTGAAGCGACTCTTGAGTATGCCAATTGTCTGCTCCACAATAACTCTTGTTTTGGAGAGAGCCTTGTTTTATTATTGCTCTGCCTGGGTGTGTGGGTCACTCACAGGCACCATGAGGTGATGCTCAAGGGGGTACCCACTATCACCTGCAATTATAAGATAACATTTCAGGATGTTTATGATTAAAATATGTAGTAAGTCTGCTTGGTGTGATGCCATAGTTTTCTTGTGATGGAAATATGAAGGTACTCACTAGTAGTTGATATACAAATGTGAAAAAAAACAACAGTATAACAAGGTGATGAGTGGGCTGGCTATTACCACATGTCACATATGGGTTACAAATATTCATAGGCCTTTATACATATTAAGGGTAGGTACAAATGTGCTTGTTCATGGCAGTCACACAGGCAATAAAAATTAAGCTTATCACACAGGGATGCAAACACATGCCCAAGGAAGCTTGGTAGCCATCACCCAAACAAGAAAGGATAGCCGTAAAATGGCAAAACAAGGTGGTTTCTAAAGCCAATATATACAGCATCAGTGCAAGGATGGAACATATATATATATATATATATATATATATATATATATATATATATATATATATATATATATATATATATATATATATATATATATATATATATATATATTTTACTAACCTTTGTATTTTTGTCAGCTGCAATGATAACCTTTGAACAAAAAAATATATATTATTAAACTCCATGATCTCATTTTAGTTTCAACAATTTCCTATTTTTTCGATGAGATTTAGTAAATTGCTCTCTATTTTTCCATTTAATAATATAAATTTTTTAAAATCTTATATATATGAGATGAATGGTACTGACTAGCTGGGTGGAACACAACTGTAGGGGGGTTGCAAAGGTATGATTTTGCACCCGTGTCATTAAATTTTGTGAAATTCTGTTACTTAACAGGGCATTTTCGATTGAAGATCTTACTATTGACTCTACTTCTTTAAAATGTTGCAAACATGAATTTGACGGTACTGTTAGTCTCCCAAATGGGGACTCTAATCTCTCCTCAGCTTTGTAATGACAAAAAATTTTGATACAATCTAAATCCCCTTTGCTGTCTAGTAATTCCTCCCTACATATTTCACAAGCATGACTTTTTAGAAATTTTCTTCAAGTCCAACCAACTATGTAGACCAGTCCATTCACCTCTGTTAAGGATAAATCATCTGTAAAAGAATCTTCCGTGTCAGAATCATCAAAGTTGGGTGCAGGGAAATTGTTTTCACAAGCTAAGGTTACATCTGAAAACAGTGACTCATCAATTTCACAGCTACTGTTATTGAAAAGTGGGACCTGAAGAAAATTGTTGTTAACAATTGATTTTAAAGCTCTACTGAAAGAATATGCAGTTGGATGGTCACAGTTTCCACCTCTAAGCCTTAATTTGCCAACCAAGTTTTCCAGACAATCCTGATTCAGTCTGCGTGTGAGAAGATATTTCACTTCATAGCACTGAAGATCTTGCCAGAGTGCTTGAAGTGAAGCCAAGTTGATGAGCCAACCATCAACACAATAAATTTGTACATGGGGTGGTGTGCAAATTTCTAATGACCTTATGTATTTTGTAATTTCCCTGATGAATCCCATATGACAAGAATCAGAATGAATACCCCCAAAAACATTTTTGAAATGATATGTACGAATACTATTAAAGCAATCGAACAACTTATCCACCTGCTGTACAAATTCTGCTGTATGGACAGCTTCCTGTGGCAACAAATGTGTTATGGAATGTGTGTAAATGCCTGCTGCCACAGTGCCACTCATCACTTGGGCCGCAAGACTGACCCGCATTTTTGACAAGCCATCTTCACACATGTACCTTTTGGTTAATTTAGGAGCAAGCCTTATTTTTTGTCCATGATCAATTGTGAAAAACTTCTGAATATATTCCCATGAAATTACTTTCCCCCCAATTTTGATCATGAAATTACTTTCCCCCCAATTTTGATATCGTACTTTAAGAGGGTGTTCCTGAGGCTTTTCAAAAGATGTGGTGAATCATAGAAGAAGTGAACCCTCTCACTATTAATTTCAAAGGATGGATTTTCTGGGGTCATACCAAGAGTATTAAAAAGGGAACGGTGCACACCTTTTTGATCACAAACCGTGAAAACAACTTTCATTCCCATTTCTTGAACAGTTTTTATTGCTGCCTCATATAGCTCTTTCAATTTTGAAGTAATGATCCCTCCCGCATAAAAGAAATATCCTAAAACCATCTTCCAATTCTTAACTAGGGCCTAAACCATGAATACAAGTGCGTGGTTTGACTTTCTGAGACTCTTGCCATGTTCTCCAAAATCCTCCCTTCCAATGATGGATTCAGTGGCTTTGTCAAAGTGAAGAAACTCTTTGATACTCATTGCATCAAATACAATGCCACAAAGAGTATCCTCTTTTGACAAAGTCTCTGCATTCTTCTTCAGTGTTGTCAGAGTCAGTTTGTTCCAGCCAGTACTTAAAGGAATTTTACGTAGCCAGGACTGCAAAGTTGAAACTGAAGGAAGCTGAAAAACTGAACTACGGAATCTATATGCTTTTGGACTGTGATGATACATGGCTAAAGCAAACTTCCTCTCCTGCACCCCATACCTTATACCAGTCTTACTTTTTACACCTTTAATAATCTGTCCTTTGATCAATTCTAAAAATGTGTTATCAAAGTAGTGTGACATTTTTTTTATCAGTTGTTGTGGGGTTTGTACCAGGTCCTTCCTCAAGTTCTTTATTTTTTTCTGAAGCCTGTATATTTGGTTTTGCACCAGCTTAACTGAAAGGAAGATTAACCATTAAAGATATTCCAAGACCTATCATAACACAATATTAAAATGATCGATGCATTTGAAGATCTCTATGATCATTCTACAATAGTCACCACTACTGTCACCAGACAAACCTACCACCTCCCCACTACCAAGTATTACTACAGTGCTAAGATTAGTTAACCA
>JAHFWG010001068.1:7500-15333 GCA_020233015.1 Callinectes sapidus | reverse complement strand
CACACACACACACACACACACACACACACACACACACACACACACACACACACACACAACACACACACACGGTAGACACACAGTAACTCCTGCTATATAAGTCAGCAGGGCAGAGGGGGGCAGGGAGGCGCCCGCCCTATGACGTCACAGCTGATGACGTCACAGCTGATGACGTCACAGCTCAATATTTACGTAGCGCAAACCATTTTGAAAATGACCCCTCGATAAAACGATGACAGATCAATCTATTGCATCTGTTTCGACGCGATAAATAGGATAACTAATGCCCAAAGTACAAACACTCTCCTAGCAACACCAATTCTGAAGAAATTCTACGGGAAAAAAACGGTTTTATGAAAATATGACACTTTTGAACACTCGTTAAATACCCACTAACTGCCACTTCAACGGAACCAAAACCCATTTCAAGACAATCGATCAATTATTCTTCATTGTTTTAAACACTTTGGAGGGATTTAGAGGCGGAAATAAACTGTTGAGAGGCCGATGATGAAGTTTTTAATGTAACTTTGACACCTCCGAATAACACGGTTCCTCTCCACTCACTTTACTGAACTGACGACACAAAACATCAGGGTATATGAACTATCTTTTGCCATTAATAACAACTTGATACAACCTCTAATAAAAAAGTGCATTGGGCGTTGCAAGAAATTTAGCCCAAAAATGCCCCCTTATTTACCCCCCCCAATACCGCCCACCACAGCTACCTCCACCACACACACGCACGCAAATCACTCCAAACACGCCACAGTACTCATAAAAAGCCTTAAATGTGACTATTGATCCCCAATAAACAGTCCAGAAGCAAAGACAATATCCTGCTGGTGAGGGCGCCCCGGTGGGGTACGGCCCCCTCCCCTCCTCTCTCCCTCCCACCTTCATTACGCTTAAACTTGACCGCGAAAACTATGTCTGAGTGGCTCATATGAAAGATTAGTACTGTGGCAGCAGACTGTGGTAAGATGAGACTGTAATAATTGAGAGATGTTGCTTAAAATGACCGATGAAGTGAGAATCCAAGGTGGCGCCGCGGGTGGGGGTGGTGACTCACCGGAGGATTTTCAGATAAGGGAAAATATATCTGTTTTTTTTTCATGTTTTTCACTACAAGTTCCATCTTTCAAGATTTGATTCACTGACATATATTCAACAAATCTGTGGTAGCTTATAATTATAAGTATGTGCATAAATTATTGTGTTCATTTTGGGTGGTACATGTATTACTTTAATTGAGATTAGTGTGTGTGTGTGTGTGTGTGTGTGTGTGTGTGTGTGTGTGTGTGTGTATGTGTGTGTGTGTGTGTGTGTGTGTGTGTGTGTGTGTGTGTGTGTGTGTGTGTGTGTGTGTGTGTGTGTGTGTGTTGCCCTGTCTGCACTCTCCTGCTATGCTTTCTTTTGGTATAGTTTGTCTCCTTTTGTCCATACAACACTAATTAGCAAGGATAAGTAATTAGCACGTTGTTTATGAACTGCACCTCTTCCTAGACACGTGGAATGTGTTTTTAAGACCATGTTTTCTTTTGAAGGTATTGAAGAAGCTTGTCATCACAAGAAAATGGTTGGAAAACAAGCTTAGTTGTCACTCTTTCCAAAAAAGGCACGATACGAGACACACAAATGGATAAGTTAATTATGTAGATACTTGGAGTGTTTTGCCGTCTCTTGAAGCAGTTTTACTCCTTTTTTTCATTTACTGAATTAGAATAACTGGAAGCGAGAAAAAATTGGCAGAAGCTCCTTAGCCAAAGTAATTGATAGCTTATATGCTAGATACTACTGAAGGTAAACAGCTGAAATTGTTATTATTTATATATATCCATTTATTTCAAGCCTTACCTAATAATTTTATTCACTTATTTGATTTTTCGGAATACATTTGCTAGTGGAAGAACACAGAAGAAGAGGGAGACCGAATCGTAGCTGAAGGGCAAGTTGAAAGATGATTTTTTTTTTCTAATTTAAACATATACAGAGACATATAAAAAAGTGGCTTAAAATTCCACGTTTATGTAGAATTACCTTAAAAGTCTAAATACTAAAATAAATTCTATGGAAGAAAAAGGTTTGAGAGAAGACCAGACGAGAGATAAAGCAGGATAGAAAAGACCCCATATAAAAATGAGAAGAAACTAAAATAGGTTTTTAGGATTACGTGACCTCGAGGTAATACTGTAACATGTTGATATACGTCATTCCCCTGAGGTGTGAATGCTAAACACGCACATTCTGGCGCAGGACGAGTGGCATGTCTCACTCTCTGCCACTGCGCTTTGGTTGGTATTCTGAAACAATTCTGTGGCTCACCTCCATTACTTTTAAAGAGTTTATTTAAAATTAAAGATGTTTCTGCCGTTCTTGAGGCAGATTGACAAGATTTGTACATTATTGACTGCAGAAACACTCTTGAAAACCGCGCTAATCATCTCTGTGGCCTTAGAGAACAGTATTGGTGAGAGAGCGGAGCGTTTTAGAATATTGACCTTTGTGTCTTCCCCCTCAGTCCTAAGTCCTGTGATCTCCTGACAATGACCTGACAGATTGTGACAGCTGACGGATTATAACTCGATCTGAGGAGTTAGATTGAGGGGACACGCGCAACAGTGGCGGGGAGTGTGACGCATCACACCACTGCAGACCGTGATGTGTGGTGAGCTTGTGATTTGAATCGTTGGTTTGGTAGAAATACTGCTTACACCGTCAATGTCTTTGTGAAAATGTTCGTATAGACCTTGATAATGTTCTTTATAGTGTGTTAAAAGCAGACAAGGTTAGACGGCTAAATATTTAGAATTACAGCTCTGAATAAGATATGGAGGAGTGACAGGATTAATTTGTAGACCACAATACATCACATTTTACTTTCTCAACAAGCCAAAACCTTTATGGAGGGACAAAAGGACTTGGAGAGGGGAAAAACTACTTTAGTGAGAACCAAATGAGATTCAGAAAAAAAAACCCGGAAAGCATTGAGTGAGAAGCAAAGGAAATAAGAAGACCAGAAAAAACTAACAACCTTGTATGAAGTCCAAAGAATTCAGAAAAAAAATCAGTGAAGGAAAAAGGAGACGAAGAGAACGAAGGGGGAGAAAAGAACCCAAAAAAACACTAGAGTGGCGCATGTAAGCTGCTTTCTTTACCGAGAGCTATTCATATTAGGCTAATAAATTTTATCAAGTAAGTGTTAGTGTAGGAAGGGATGGATAACATGTAAATGAGGGTGCTGATGGAGGACTAGTGTGTGTAGGGGATAGGGAGGGAGGAGAGGCAGGGCTGAAGGAATGTTGATGACTAACCGATGGAAGATTGTGGAAATACATTACATAGAGAGGGAGAGAAGCACCTCATAATGCACAAAAGAGGAGGGGAACTGAGTTAGATGTATTACTTATGATGATAAAGAGGATGACGAAGATACCCAAGAGAGAGAGAGAGAGAGAGAGAGAGAGAGAGAGAGAGAGAGAGAGAGAGAGAGAGAGAGAGAGAGAGAGAGAGAGAGAGAGAGAAACAAGCTCGACAACAAACACAATAGAGAACAAACACGGTCGAGAGAAAGAGAGAGAGAGAGAGAGAGAGAGAGAGAGAGAGAGAGAGAGAGAGAGAGAGAGAGAGAGAGAGAGAGAGAGAGAGAGAGAGACAGACAGACAGACAAACAGACAGAAAACGAACACATCAAAGTCAAATAACAGAGCTCCATCAATCGCATCGAGAACGACGGAAACAAAATCACAGTGACAAAAACACAACACAGTGGGATTGGAGACAGGACAAAGACAACCACCACGTCAGGAAACACAGCGAGACCGAAATATGGAACGCGAAAGGTGGAAGGTGGAAGAAGGGAAGGTGGAAGGCAGACTCAGGTGCACGTGGATGAGCGCTGGTGTGGAAGGGGACGCGAGGACAATGGAGCTAGTGGTGGTGGTGGTGGTGGTGGGGGGGAGGGGGGTGGCAGGGACAGGGATTACTGGTGATATTGTGTAAGAAAAGAAGGGTCGAGCCTGCGAAGAAGTAAGGCTTAGATCGATTGGTGGATTTTGCGTCTCCGTCACAGCAGATTCATAAAGTATTGCGAATAGGGTTTAGAAGAGGAGGACGAAGAAGAAGAAGAAGAAGAAGAAGAAGAAGAAGAAGAAGAAGAAGAAGAAGAAGAAGAAGATGTAAAAGAAGAAAGAATAAAAGAAGGAAGAAGAAAAGAAGAAAGAAAAAGACGATGAAAGAAGAAGAAAGGGAGGAGATGGGAGAAAATAAGGAAGATATAAAAAAGAGATTAAGGTGAAAGGAAAGGAAAAATGAGAAAGAAAACAAATTAAGAGGGTAAAAGGGAAGGAAGAAGAAAAGGGAAAAACTAAATGAAAAAGAAAAAAAAAGAAAAAGTGAAGAAAATCATAAAAATGAGAAAATAAATGAGAAAAGGAAAGTATTGGAAAGGAAGAAAAGAATAGGAAGAAAAAAATAAGGAAAAAAGAAAGAAAAACAGAAGGAAGAATGATGAAAATGACGATATTACTTGGAAGAAAAGGAAGAAAGAAGAAAAGAAAAAAAGGAGAAGAGGAAGAAAAAGCATGAGAACAACAAGAAAAGACAAAGAACCATAACAACAACAAACAACAGCAATAACAACAACAGGAACAGGAGAAGACAAGAACGAAGACACGAACAAATAAAAATAAATAAAAATAAATAAAAATCAGCTGTGGGTTTACTGGGAGGAGGAGCATCTGAGGGAGCAACGTGCCGGTGAGTGAAGCAACATCCATATTCAGAGACACTTCACCGCTGCACCTCCACTATTTCAAAAGGCTCCTGTTTAAAAGGCACAAGTTTTCAAAGGTGTTTTTATAGTTTTAATGACAAATGAACAAGTTTACTC
Organism: Callinectes sapidus; assembly: GCA_020233015.1. Taxonomy (NCBI): domain Eukaryota; kingdom Metazoa; phylum Arthropoda; class Malacostraca; order Decapoda; family Portunidae; genus Callinectes; species Callinectes sapidus. Next base: position 10,439 of record JAHFWG010001068.1, on the reverse strand, counting down.
CATAAATGACGAGAGAAACACCCTCAGAAACCCGGTATGTAATCTCTGTGGCCTTTGGAAATAGTCGTGGTGAGAGAGAGAGAGCTGAGCGTTTCAGAATATACACATGAGACTTGCAGTGTTGATGCCTCCCCTTCACTCGATACACCAATGCAATCCTCTCCCTCCCGAGGCTGTTTACTGATAAGCCTCAAGTTCTTCGGAACCGAACACTATTGTACCATTGTGTTTAGCAGGAGCACTGTCTCCAGCTGGTAGGGGGAAGGGGTTTTGTTAACGTGGGGATGGTGGTAGCGGGGACTGGTTGGGAGTGATGGGTTGTGGTGGTGGTTGAATGTGTTGAATGTTGTGGGTTTGATAGTTAAGTTCGAATAAAAGTCCTTGTTTTGTATTCTAAGTTCAAAGGTGTATTTTAAATTGTTGATTTTACTTTTATTTGTTCATTAGTCTAGTTTTTGTGTGGTCGTAGTTGAGTGTGCTGACAAATGTGTTGAATGTTGTGGGTTGGGTTGTTAAGTTCGAAATAAGTTCTTGTTTTGTATTCTAAGTTCAAAGATGTTTTAAATTCTTGACTGTATACTTTTCATTTATTTATTATTATTTTTTATACTTCGTGTGTTTATTTGTTTTCTTTTCCATATGTTTTTGCTCACATGCTTTTACTTTTATGACATTAGTTGTAATATTTTATAGTTTGTTTATTTACTTTTCTCTTCTTCATATATTTCTATTAACATGATTTGCTTTTAAAGTATCAAACAGTACATACATTTTTTTTAATTCGCGTATTTATTCATGTCTTTTTTTTATATATAATGTTCAACGTTTTCACAGGTCCTCAGTCTCACGTTAATGACACACTCCATTAATTTGTTATATTTTTGTTGTTTAATTTGCTTTTTCTTCTCTTTTCCATCGAGGTGGTGAGGAGCCAAAATCCTTGTCTCTCATCGCCCTCTCAGCGCTTCCCGTGACGCTCAGGTAAGGTCAGTGTACATTCTAATTTTCTCAAGGAAGGTTCACATTCCTAACCACCTTCGCCATTTCGTATCGAGTACCAGTGACAGGGTCTATTGGAATTTAATGAGGTCACTAAGAGATTTTTTATAGATTCCAGTAATAATTTAACAAAGGTTTTGTATCAATAATGGGGTAAAACATCACTGGAAATCTGATTTACCTTTACTGCTTTTGAAAACACTTCTTAAGAAAAAAAAGACCCAGTGTTTTTAAGAATACGAGTCTAAGATATTAATGACTAATTTTGAGTTACCTTTTTTCTCTTTAGTTTACCTTACCTTACCTTACCTTACCTTACCTCATACCTTCCTTTACACTTTACCTTACCTCATACCTTATCTTACTTTACCTTACCTTACCTTACCTTACCTTATTTTATTTTACCTTACCTTATCTTGATTAGCATTACCTTACCTTATCTTATGCTGCCTTACCTTATCTAATCTCAACTTATATCACTTACCTTACCATCCTTCCCTCCCCCGCCTTACCATGCCTTATTGTACCTTCCTTTACTTTATCTTATATTACCTAACAATAATCTGAAGCAAGCTAAACCATTGACTCGAGTGTATCCGAAGAGCAGCACATCTTTAGTTAACCTCATTTTTTGTTTTTAATCATCATCTCTCACCGCTCGTTAGGTACTGAAGTGCATATTAAAACATCCATTTCCCGGAGAGCCCCGTCGTGTAGAAAATTATTCATAAATCTCCATAGGGGGTGATTATTCCTTGCAGACTGACAGTACGAGGGAAGTGGAAGAGAAAAAGGTTGACTTGATAATTTGGCGGAGAATCTTTTGGTGGGTCGTCTCGCTCTCCTCGCCCCCTCTCAAGATTTCTCACTCGGTTTCATTAATTTCCACCTCACGTCACTCGCTCCTGCTTGACATCCCACGTCTGGTTCTCGGTATTCCTTTCCTGCGTAATGCTCAGTAATGTCACGTGTCTGGCTTGTGTTTGCTAATATCAGATGAAAAATTGGTTAATAGGATTCATTTTCGCATTTTTTCTCATCATTTTTTTAATCAGTGCCCACTTGCTCGCTCGTGTGTGTGTGTGTGTGTGTGTGTGTGTGTGTGTGTGTGTGTGTGTGTGTGTGTGTGTGCTTGTTTATAATACAAGTAATACACGTCGCGTACAGGTATAGTGCATGCAAGTATTTATATACAAATGCACTTTTAAACTTTCAATATTCCCTTTTATCATATTAGACTAAAATCCGGTGCTCGTGTGCGTGCATGCGTTCGTGTATGCGTGCGTGTATGCCTCGTGTTAAGCCTTTAGACCACCAGGCTGTATAAAAAAAGAGAAAAGATTAAACAATAAAAATAGCACAAATGGATAATATAAATAAATGAAACGGAGGGAAAGTAGATGTTGCTTTAACACTGACTGGACGCAAGAATGTATTTATTCGTATATAAATAAAAAAAATAATGTTAGTGAGGTGTGTTTAAATTCAGGGGAGGCGATGCTTCCTTGGCTGTCTCTGGAATAATTAGATGCTCTGGTGATGTCTTCCGGGAGCAGAACAGGCTGCGTCCTCCCACATGCAGCTTTACCTTAATTACAACACGCATTCCCTCCCACCTGGTCAGCCTGGTGCACCTGTCACCTGCTCTCTAGTGGAAGGTAGGATGCGCTCTCTGATCCTCCTTCGTGAAATACACTTCGCTTTCCGGTTGTTTGTGCGCGGGAAATAAAAAGCTTCAATCCTTTTTAATCCATTCAGTGCTCAGAGGCATTTTCATATTTTTCTGTTTATTTTGTCGATTTTATACAGCTTCAGAAACTCAATTGGGGATAAAAGTAGTACAGACTCTGGCCATTAACCTTCTGACCTCCATAGATCCTTCATAATGGTTGGTAATGTGGTGCAAGTTGGCTTTATTAAAGTTACGTTTAGTTAGGTTT
>JAHFWG010001068.1:0-2500 GCA_020233015.1 Callinectes sapidus | reverse complement strand
CCACGATCACCCCCACCACCGCCACCCCCACCACCGCCACCACCACCTCTACCGCTACCGGTGCTCCTATCAACACCATTGCCGCCACGACTGCAGCCATCACCGCTATCACAGTAATTTTCATAGCCGTCGCAGACCACCACCACTGACTGCTCTCAGCACTGTATGTACCATTGTCATGCATCATCACCATCATCAACACCACGCCTCTGCATTCTCAGTGGTAGCTATTGGAACATGAAGAGGATAATCCCTAAGAACAGGTTAATGAACAAACGCCAAAGCACACACAAGGATAACGAACATTGGTACAAAGATTAAAAGAAAACCCATGAGAAGAAAAGAAAACGTGGGATGTAAGCCGCGGAGATCCTTTTTGATAATTAGGCCTATGCGGCACAGGGATATTGCAAAGTGAGGGGAGCAGAGAGGGGGGAGGGAGGGAGCAGGAGTGGAGGCGTGGGACGATTAATTATCCCTTAAGACGCTAATCACTGGGAGTCACGTGTGTCCTAACCCGCTCCTCACACACGCCACACCTGCTCCACACCTCCTCCACATACCTCTTTCACCGCCTCCACCTTCCGAGACACCAATCACTGGGAGTCGCGTGTGTTCTAACCTGCTCCTTACACATGCCACACCTGCTCCACACCTGCTCCACGTATGTCCTTTACCACCTCCACCTTCCACGCTTTTTTCTCCTAACGAGCCCTCCTCACTCACCTCGCCTCACTCACCTCTAAGAATATGAGCATAAAGAAAGGTACAAGATAAGTGGAATTCCCTGTATAAGACGCACATACCTTTATTTACTGACGCTGTCGATAAATTTGCGTGTTTCATAGATTCTTGCTGACTGTGCACAAATAACATGTTTATCGAGTGTTCTTTGTTCGTTGTTTTGCTTTTAGATTTATCCATTCATTGTTCTCTCTCTCCCTCTCTCTCTCTCTCTCTCTCTCTCTCTCTCTCTCTCTCTCTCTCTCTCTCTCTCCTCTCGTTGTCCTCGCGAGTAGTGCCTCGTCAAGTGTCTCTCTCAGTGTTATGTTCCCTTTAGGTGGCCAGGAAGAAGATAACTTATCTCACTTTGGAGGGACATTGGTCCTCCTCCTCCTCCTCCTCCTCCTCCTCCTCCTCCTTCTCCTCTCCTCCTCCTTTTGTCATATCTTTTATCACTCTTCGTATTTTCTTGACAATCTCTTGGAAATGATTATTGCTACCTCTTCTCTTCAATATGTCTGTGTGTCCTGTATTGCGTAGAGTGTAGTCCCATATATGACGGCTGCCTCCAACGAGATGCATAGATGATGGTGAGGGCAATAGAATGTTGTAACTTCCCCGTTTATTTGATGTAGATGATACAAACTGCGCTGGCTTCCGACTCTCGACGGACTATGTGTCTTAATTCATCTAGATCGGGTCGAAGGGTCTTTCAAATCACATACAATTTGCAAGGTTATGGAGGTGACAAAGTGAAACTCCAGGTTTATCCCTATTTCCAATACATCATGGGAAGACCAAGTCCGGTGAGGTACGAGCGGACAAAGGTCGCGTCCCCTGCATGTTTGTTTTCTAGTCATTCTATTTACCAGTTTATTTGCGTGTGTTTCTCTTTGTCTCTATGGGGGAAAATGTGGCAAGAAAACACGGGAAAATCCAACAAACAACGATAGAGGAGGAGGAGGAGGAGGAGGAGGAGGAGGAGGAGGAGGAGGATTACATATGATTATATAAGAAGAACAGACACCAGAAGGCCCGTTGGCCTATTACAAGGGTATCTGCTGAGCTATTTACTATTTCTATAGTAGTGAACTACGTGTTAGAGATCAGGATAGAATAGATAAGGAGGAGGGGGAGGAGGAGGAGGAGGAGGAGGAGGAGGAGGAAGAGGAGGAGGAGGTGGTTACATGGAGCAAAATGGTACCTGAAGAGAAGGAGAAGGAGCAGAGACACTACCATTAATAGCAGACACAACAACAGGTACAGAAACACCAGCTAAACAATATATAAGTTCATTTCCTCTAATACATATTTTCTCAAGGAAGCGACATATTCAGCTTTTCTTTCTTTCCCATTCTCTGTGCTAATGGCTAGACTCCTTAACATTTAAAAAGAGAAAAATGAGAGAAAAATGAATGACTCTCTTACCTACCAGGATTGCGAGAGAGAAAAAGAAAAAAGGAAAGAAAAATGTACCCGACTTTACCGTTATTTTACGAAGGGATGGAAATTATTAGGGCCAGTATTAAGGAGTCACCACACGAAGCTGTCGGTACACGTAATCCATTTTCCCTGTCAAGTCAGAACGCGAAGTATGTTAAATTATTCACTTGCTCTATCATTAACTTATTTGTAAATATTTTTCTCTTCTCCATTAGCAGTGGGATCTATTGATTTATGAAGGTAACTATCATGATGTGCATAAGTGGTAGTAGTAGTAGTAGTAGTAGTAGTAGTAGTAGTAGTAGTAGTAGTAGTAGTAGTAGTAGTAGTAGTA
>JAHFWG010000175.1:192796-207332 GCA_020233015.1 Callinectes sapidus | reverse complement strand
GAAGAGAGAGAGAGAGGGAGAGAGAGAGAGAGAGAGAGAGAGAGAGAGAGAGAGAGAGAGAGAGAGAGAGAGAGTATATTAAACTTATCGTAAGAATTGTTTTGCTTTTTTTTCTTTTTTTTTTTGTAAACTAGAATCAAAAGAGCTTAACGTAGCTGACTTTCTTCTTTCCATCGTCCCTATTCTATCCCACACTCTAATACAGGAACTAAACAGCATTCACGATCTTTCATCCCTTTCTTAAAATTAATATACTCCGAAGCTCCCTGTCTGGTTCTGCATGTCCATCTTCCTATCACTCATTTTTTTTTATTTATTTTTTTTTTCAAGCGAGAATTTTGAAGACAGCAATCCTTAAATTTTCGATGAACCAGTATCTCGGCGAGGCTTCATTATTTTCCTTTTATTGGTGTTTCTTTGTCGTTGGCCGGTGACCCCTCCACATAACATATAGAAAATAGAAAAGATGTACGGGGAGGAGGGTACAAGGAGGGCAGGGAGGAGGAGGAGGAGGAGGAGGAGGAGGAGGAGGAGGAGGAACAGCGGGTATAATGGTTTCTATCACCTCAGTGTCTGCCTTCCTTCGTTGCCTTCCTCTCCTTCAAAGCACAAAAGTTTTATGTTAATTAAACTTAAAGAAAAGTGGAAGAGGAAGGAACTTGGTGACTCTTTCCTTGTCTTGTCTGAGTCCACTTATTCGCTTGTTCAGAGAGAGATAGAGAGGGGGGGGGAGGTTCAACTTATTCTCTCTCTCTCTCTCTCTCTCTCTCTCTCTCTCTCTCTCTCTCTCTCTCTCTCTCTCTCTCTCTCTCTCTCTCTCACAATAATTCAATCAAATACAACTCGTAAAATTGCTTAATGTTCTCAAAAAACCCTGCCACGCTCTTCTTGAAAAGCGAGATTCGATAAGTGAATTCAAAATACTTCTTTTAATGCATTCACCTCCTCCATTTCAAACTGAAAATCAACTTATGAATTTTAATTGACAGCAAAAACTTATAATTACATACGACAGGTTAATCACAAGCTGGATTTGCGATTATTGGATATCCTGTTAAGAAGCAAACATATCTGAGGGAAACTACAGAGATGTATTAGTGGGAGGAGTGATGCTGGAACTTGACGGGAGGCGCGAGGAAGAGAGCATGAAAAAAAAACTCCTTCAATCCTGGGACGCAATTTTACCTTCAGTTTTCGGTACGAATAGATGATTTTATTGACATTAGGAAAGCTCTGTGAAGGTCAGAAGATTAATGGCCAGTCTTCACTATTCTAATTCACACATAAGTTTCTGAAGTTGTATGAAATCGTCAATTAGTGTAATACTAGATATAAAAAATGCGTCATAGTACTGAAGGAGGGTTATGGAATGGGCTGAAAAAGACACGCTGGTATTGGCTACGACTGGGGAAGGCTTTGGAGACTCGAGTATGTATACGACGGAGAACGATGGTCTGTCGTGGCTATCCATATTGTAATCAGTCGAAAATAAATAGACAATGATGAAAAATATAACTTACAACAATAACAAGAAGAGATGATGAAAAAATTATAAGTGAATACATGAATGAATATAATTTTAAGGTACTTTTCCATTTTAGGGTAATCCTTTTGACCTTTTTAATAATAAAAACCCATTAATTTGCCAGTCCTCATATAAGAACGAAAGAAATAGCCAAAAAAATAGGAACAAACATCTGGAAACCTCACTCTTAAATAGTCAAATCACAGGAAGTTGGAAATACAGAGACAGATAGAATACACACACAAAAGCACCACACAAATCCAGCTTAATTCTAACAAATCCACCAAGGTAAATGGAGCATGTTACTCACCTTACCTGAGGAGATGAGTTGCGGGGGGCGCCTTCTGTTTGTGTGGCTGGGTGTGATGATAGGCAGTGAGGCAATCCTGTGTCCTGCCCTGCAAAAGAGACGTGAATGAAGCTACGCATACTTGGATACCTAACTAATATGTCTATCATTATATGTGTAAAATCTTGCTTCTGTAGTTACTATTGGCACTTGAAATTCCCTCCCAGAATAGCCTATATGGTTTCATGTCCCAGTCTTGAGACATTTATCTTCGTTTCACAGCTGTCTATAAACACTACACTAGATAGAAAAAAAATGTGAAAAGAAACAACTCTATTTATTCCCTTCTTTCATATTCTTTCTTGGTAGTTCTTATAAAGATTTCATGCATTGCGTTTAGTGTTGTAAATTGTAGCATGTCGCAGTGAACATGTTAAAACTGCTTTAATATTCCACATCGAAAGTTAATTATTCAAATAGTAAGATTAATATTATATAATCAGTTTACTACATTATTCTTTACTGTTTCTTATAATGCACTTTCTTGCCTTTCTTGTGTAGTTGATTTGTTTTTCCTAATACTTTTGTTGGCTGGAGTTTCACATCAGCAGAGGATCACGAAGCTCGCCAGTGGAGGCAACTAAGTATATGTTCGGTATTGCCATGTATAGTCATATGTAGTGTGTACTGATTAACAACTTACATGTGACATTTCAAAGTTTCTGGTATGCTACTTTATTTCCTTTTCTTTCTTTTCCTCCTCTTAACCAATACAGTACCTTCCCATCATGTGTTATTTCCGTATGTAATTTCTTTCGTGATGTTTTTAAAGAGCAATCTTTGTATTGAAAATGTCAATGGAACCTCAACAACAATACACACTCAACTTCTAGTAATCTTTGGCCCTATTATATCAAGTTACATTTACATTCCGATTTTACTTTGGGTTACCCTTTGAATGTATACGTTTTCTTCTTTTCCAAATGGCAGTAACTTCTAAAGGGAGACTAGTATAGATCTATAAAATGCCTTAACGAACACAAATATTTACTTACACGTCCCTTTTCTCTATTTCTGTCCTTAAATCATTCAACTTTACTAGAAAAGGGGAACCTCGCTATGATTTTACAATTAATTAATGCTGCTTCCTTCGTTCCGGTGTGACCAAAATGAATGTAGCAACAGATTCTATTCTATGATGTTAAGTGAATGGCGGGGCCGGAGGGCACGAAGAAACAAGGTCTGTGGATACTCACTGAGTCTTCCCAGTCAGCAGTGAGCAACTAAGTATTGCGCGGCAGGTGAGCAGAGCGTTGAAGCTGTTTTGTCTGGTTCATGAAGCTGCTCGAACAAGGATGCGCTGTTCAGTTTCCAGTTGTGCTGTGCCACAACAATGCAATTTACATTTACCGTATAATAAGGCGATCTTTACAGTATAAGATTTTCAATGTATTTCCCATGCTAATTATCTTATGGTAGCTACAAACATTATACAGTGGCACTTCTTGGCTCTAGCATTTCCTCATAAATGTGGCTAACTTCATGCCTCTTCTTCTCACGTGGCCTCGCTGCTCCAAACTTACTTTCTCATCAGTGGCGGTGGTAATGGAGGCTGAGTCCCGCCTAACAATGAGCCATCCCCCCCCCCCCCCGCAATATTGCAACAAACATGACAGTTGTCCATCATTACTTCACTTGGATGAGATGTTGTGAAGCCCCTCCACATTTTATCGCAGTCCTATCAATGGAAATGTCCTCAAGCTGCCAATTCTCACTTCATCCCTGCACTACCCACCAATCTAATGAAAGTTAACCAGTATTCTCATTCACTAGTCCCTCACTCTGATTAACTGTGAAACTCCCGGTCTGTTTCTGTATTTCTTCCTTCATATGATTAAGGTGTTTTACAAGAGGAAGGTTTTAATATAGGTGGGTGTCCTTTTAACATTCTTTAACATGTGTATGTGGACTGGCAATGTTTTTTTTTCCCATAATTCCTATTGCACTTGGCCATTTCCCCTTTTACACAAAAAATGAGTGAAATAAGTAAACAAAAATAAAAGAAAATAAGACACTCCAAGGATGACCACGATCATGATTATTGTAATCTCCCAATCTTCCAGTATGCATCGTAATAAGTAGGAGTTTCACTGCAGACACTTCCCACTAAACCCACAAACACACACATTAAAAAAAAATATTTATTCAAACTGGCTTTATTGGTCATTCAGTGTCTTAAAACACCTGAAGTGCTCCCTACAAATATATATTACAATGATGACCTCTGATATCAGGCTGTTGTGTCCATCCCACTCAGGACAAACTCCAATTCTAAACACTAGCTAAAGACTAATGATGATGATGATGATGATGATGATGATAATGATGATGATGATGACGATGATGACGATGATGGTGATGTATAATGTAAGATCAATGGAAACCCTTTCAAAATAAGCAGCTATAATAATAAATATGGCAGAGATGAACTTTTTGTATTCTATTAATTTCAGAGATGGCATTTCTAAATCAGTCTTTCTTATTGATGATGGATGATTGAGTGACAAACATGACAAATTCTATAGAAAACTTCCCCATTTAAGGCACTAAAGGATACACCATTACAAAAGACACACGCATGCGTTATAAAGATACATACGTGGGTACGCACATATGTTCATACTTAATCATACAACAATGTGGATGAGATCAAAACAGGTGGAAAAAAAGAATACTGGTACTATGTCAAAACAGTAGGATAACCAGTGCAAGAGCCAATGCACCCAGTAATATTGTACTACTTTAAATAATACCAGTCTGTAATACTTCAACACTTCTGCCAAGCATCATCACAGTCAGCAAGGAACTAATGTACTACATGAGCAAAAGTGAGTGAGTGTGTGTGTGTGTGTGTGTGTGTGTGTGTGTGTGTGTGTGTGTGTGTGTGTGTGTGTGTGTGTGTGTGTGTGTGTGTGTGTGTGTGTGTGTCCAAAACCTCTGGCAGACATCGTCCAGATAGTTTTCTATATTTCTAAGGATTGTATGCTGATAGTTTCTTTTTAATTCCTGATCAAATAAAAAAGAAAGTTCATATATTCAAGATTTGGTCCTTTCATTTCCTTCACTATGACAGTCCCTACACCACAGAGTCATTACCTTTAGATGGACGACGTTTCTTACTAAAGAAGCAATCATCGTCATCATCCTCCATAGGTCTGATGATATTATCACCTAAATAAAGCCTAAGGTTCTCTAAATGCTGGCTCCCATCCAGTGGAGCATTCATGCAAACATAAATCCTGCCTTCTGGAAGTATATCTACGGCTGACAACTTACAGCAAAAGTCATGGTCTTCATCATATTCAATTTCAGTTTCAGTACTTTGGTCCATGTAATGCTTCTCATCTGAAGCCTCTGTGTTCTCTGCTTCATTTTCAAAGACTTCATAGATAGTGCAGCCATCTTGCTCCTCAGGACGGGTCAAGAAAACAGCAAGTGGTATGAATACCACTGGGATGGCCACCACCACATTGGCCAGCCAGCACACCACATTGCTCCAGTGCTGAAATGAACATACAAACTTCCTTAAATAGATGAAGTTGGATCCTGGATGATTAGAGCAAACTATGTACTACTACTACTATTATTACTCAATACAGTAGCTAGTCACAAAGCATGTTATCTTGATTTTAGGAAATGATCCATCAGCTAAGTATTTTTACCTCAATCATGACTAAGTTGTACATGTAAGGATTTTTTTTTCTTTTTTTTAGCATTTCTTTTGTCTACATAGTGAGAATGAGATGTGTATGAGTGTGTGGTAGTTTGTGTGGGTCACCCATGTAGGATTGAGGCTGAATTTTCTACCACCATTATACTCACATGAGATTTGTGGCAGATTATTAGATTGTGGATTGTTGGTGATGGAGTGAAGGAAGACATGACAGGATGCATGGCAATGAAGAGATAATATGCACCTAAAACCACAATACTTGACTTATGAGTAATCCAACTTGACAAGGATCAAGGACATTAAGCAAAATGATGATGATAATAATGAGCAAGGAAGAAGGCAGCAATACAGGAAAACAATATCACTCACAGTTCCATAGACGCCGAAGAGGATTGTGACAAGGATAGGCTTCAAAGGCCAGGCCCACGCAGCACCCAGGGACATCACAAATTTACATGCCACATTTTCCACTTGAACTGACTCTGTAGAGAAAAATTTGTTAAGTATATTGCTCATTGTAATATAAATCAATTCACTTACTAAAAAGTAAAGTTTAGAAGCTTTTAGAGCATAAGAAATAAAGGGGATAAAAGAGTGGTGCATATGTCCAATTTTAGTCAATGTTCATAACTACAGATCAACAAACATCCTAATGGTCTAATTTTACCCTTGAAATTTTCCAACTAAACAAGAGTAATACTCAAATTATTCACTTTCTACATTGTTTTACTTTCAGAAATTTTCTCAGAAAGTCAAATTTTCAGACAATTTTAAACCTTTAAAACTGCCACACTTTTTTTTTACTTTGCACAAATCCACAATAATCTTCCACATTGCAGCTAGCATTCTGGACACAGCAATACCCCTTCTTCCATTCACAAGCAAAATTTAACTACTTGGCAAGCGAGTGACAAAACTTTATTCAGTCATTCCCAATGTCCATGTCATTCATCATTGCTATTCAAAATAACTCCTAAAAATACAACACACACATTGTTCACTCATTGTGCCAGTAACGAGTTGCAAATGTGAGTCAAGCACTGAAGGAAGTGGAGGTGGTGGTTGCAAGGATTGTGGCAGGAAGGGTTGGGTGGCTGACCCTAACTCTCTCTTATTCCTTCACTTTCTCTCTACTCTCTCTTGCTTTCTCTCATCTTGTTTCCTTTCACCTAGAAACTCAAGGTAAGGCCAGTGACATCAGGTCAAGGACAGCTCATCTTTGTTCTGCACTATATATAATGGATTTTTCCTATTTCAGTAATTTTCCTTCCTCAAATATCAAAAATATTTTTCATATCTGCTGGTGAGAGGGCATTACTGAGTGTGTTGCTGATAATCTAAGTGAAATGGAATACAATAAGTACAATAATAATTTTTCTAGTCTATGCTGGTTGAAAAGAATGTGATATTCCCAGCAGTCGCATGAAAACACCTTGACATATCCTGCTGTTTAAAAAAAACATTCCCAACAGGTTTGTTGGTAAGACCACTACTTGACAAGATGCCACTGTTAAAAAACCCTGATATTGGAAGGAATTGACAAGTCTTATCACTCTGATAAATGAGTGACTTTGTGCCTGGAATGCTATTAAGCTAGCCCTCTTTTTACAACACATTTATCTTCTATCTCATAATCAATATTGCTGTAGATAAGGATGAAATCTGTTCATCTTGGCCCTCACAAGACCAGGTCTCAGAATATAATGCTCTATTATGGAAAATAATGAAAAATAAGTGTACTAAAGTAAAAAAAAAAAAAAAAAAAAAAACTAAAAAGGGAAAAATTACCACATTCATCCTCTTTGCTGGAGAAAATAAAGTTGATGCGTCGATGTGTCACCACCAGCAGTATAGCGGCCATCAGCAGCACCACGGCACACTCCAGGAAGATGCTCACCACATAATTCTCAGTGATCTTAACGTCACAAATGATGCTGTCTGTGGGGAGATAAATGCTGTAAATAAAGTACCAAACATAGTTCTTCAGCTGATTTAACTGATTAGCAGATAATTCTTTTTTTTTTTTACTTTCATGTGAAAAGCTGAGCCAGAGAAGCAGCAGGAAATAAATATATAGCTAACCTCAAGTTCTAGTTTTTCTGCTTTACAATGATTTTTTATTCTATTAATTCTTCCTATGGTAAAAATAATAATATAATGACTGACATCAAAGATCACTGTACAAGACATCAACCTTCTCAGTTCTATTCTGTCCACCTCTCTAATGCTATAGTTAATCTTTACTCTCAACCATTCATTCAATGCTCTAGTAAACTCTGGAACTTCCTGCTTCTTCTATGTATTTACTTATGATCTGAATCTATTTAAGAGGAAAGTTTCAATACGTTAACCTAATTCTTTTGCCTAACTCTTTTGACTAAATTTTGCAACTGGAATCATACAGGATCTTTTATTTAGTTATTTTTGTCATTGGTCAACTTTCCCACACAGATAGATAACATGAAAATATGAAATGGTATGCTAAAATGCACATATTGCAAATTAAATGTTAAACAGTAAAAACAATAAAGAACATAGTATAGTTACTGCTCTATCAATGTGTCCCTTAATTTTTCATGCAACTTACACATGGTATAGCCACTCTTGGAGACCTCTGAAGTGTGGAGAGCAAACAGGTCAGAGGTGCTGGCCACTTCACGGGCGGCCAGCACAAGTGGGATGGGCAGCAATAACAGCAAGATGGCGCTAACAGTCACCTGCATGCTGCTCAATATCAGATACTGCAAATAAAATAGTCCTCAGTAATCTAAAGACCGTGAAAACCACGACCACTTAGACACAAAATTCCTTGAAAGTGTCACTTAATTAAAGTAAATGTGAAGCTTTCCAACACATGCATTTCATCTAAGACTTCAAAGTTGCAGAGTACCATGCTATAAGTTATTGTTTCATATCATTGTAGGCTCAATTTAGTACACATTTACAAACATTCATGAAAAGGCCTGCAACTTGATAAAAGCTAAATAAGTCTTACCTTGTTTACTACAGCCCTCCTTATAACAGCTATAAGGATCAGGCTGTAGACAAATGATGAGGTGATGACATCTTGAACTTGAATAATCCACTGGTTCAGAGAGTCTCCAAGCTTGGGATGCCTTGCCTTAGCAGGATGTGAATTACCCCTTACATACTTTTTAAGTTGATCAAAACTAACAGTTATTAGATCTTGAGGTCCATTTCCTTCAGGAAGAATCAGCTGGCCGTAGTTTGTCTCACCTAGCACTCTACCAAGCTTTGTCCTCTGCACCAGGGTACCGTTGCATTCTTCCAAGTATGCCAGGATGTAAGTGGAGGGTGCATGCATGCGTACTGTGGTACCAGCAGGCTGGGGCACAGCCCCTAGGTCCTGCAGGTTGTGCTTGAAGGTGGTGATGGTGAAGGGAGCCCAGATGAAGGACAAATATGTCAGGTTGAGGAAGAGGATGGAGAGAATTGTGAGCCACTTGTAAGATGACAACCCTGTAAGAAAGTTAGATTAGTTTAGATTTTGTGTGAATGGGATATAGCACTCAATTGTATTTAGTCTTTGTTGTAACAAGTCATAAATAAAGAAGTTATACATACCCACACACAAACACACATTGTAATCATCACATTTACCCAAATGCTCCCCCACACTGATATTTATGAAGACCAGATGATGACCTGCTTGCAATCTCCACATTCTTCCTACAAAGCACAACCCAAAGCATTGTTGCCTCCCAGCATTGAGGTAACCTCTCTGCCTGCTGGCTATCTCTCCCTCCAATAATTGTCCATTCAGCAGCAAGTAAAGAAAATTTGGGCAGCATTGTGGGGATGCATGAATGCAGTCTCTCTCTCTCTCTCTCTCTCTCTCTCTCTCTCTCTCTCTCTCTCTCTCTCTCTCTCTCTCTCTGCCATAACTGATAAGCATGCAGCAAGTTTTATCTATTATACCCGAGTGAACATTCACTATTTCACTGTGCAACTTTTCACAAAGTGCAAACAGGAAAGGAAAATTAAGTTTTGTGCACATAAAACGGAAAAGATTCTTCATAAGCATGATCTCAACGTTTAAACCATGATGCCATGAAACTGAGAGAGAGAGAGAGAGAGAGAGAGAGAGAGAGAGAGAGAGAGAGAGAGAGAGAGAGAGAGAGAGAGAGAGAGAGAGAGAATCATGGATATCCTTTCTCTACACACAGCAGAACAGGTCACCGAGAGAAACATTCCGTCCCATATTATAAATGTCAGTCATACAATTTACGCGGATATAGGCAACGTGGCCACTGCCGACTATTGCAAACCAAATGGGCTCATGAAGAGCACAAATTGCCTTATTACTGTGGTACTGAATGAATGCAGCGGAGGATTATAACAAATACTATTGAATCAGATTAATCAAAGGAAAATCACTTTCCCTGTGCCTAGGTTTTTGTGTTACCATGTAGCTACTCTGGCTTAGTTTAAAATTTGTTAATAAAATAGTAAACCATACTGTAACTGTGGTGAAAGAATGACAGGAATATCACACCACACCTGACCCCGTGCAGGATTAATTAATGAGACACTGGGCAACGCAATAACCTTGACACTGTTTGCTATCCAAGTGAAATGGCAACGGAACTCCCTTGTTTTCACCTTTACTTCCTTTGTCTACGGCTATCCGATTCTATTCTTACCAATGTATTCTTTTAATATATAGCCATCGCATTCTACTCTGCATTTGCCAAACCAGCGAACACCCCATCTACAGTATCTCATTATATAGTGTTAAGTTGACAGTGTTTGCATAGTGTTAAGTTAAGTAGTGTTAAGCCAGCGTGACTTACCTCTGTAATTGGGCAACTTGTAGGTCCGACACACAGCCGCGCAGTTGGCAGCGTAGAGCATCATGATCACCACCAGCCTGACCGCCGAGGTGACCATTGGGGACATGACCTCCGCCACCATCCTGCCGCCTGTCTGTAAAAGCAACCCACGGCATTAGAACCTTTAAAGGAATATAAATTAAGCAAAAAGCAATATGCCTGCCTGCAACAACACAAGAAGCAAGATATGATTGTTAAAGTAAATATAACTATTAGGTCATAAAAAATGGTGGGCTAAATAACAGTAGACAAATAAACGTCAGTCAGTGGTAGTTTTAAAAAGTATGGATCGTCATACAGGGCACATTATATAAAATATATTCTAACTGAGCAAAATAAAAAGGAAAAAAATGATAGTAACGAAGGTGTGTGTGTGTGTGTGTGTGTGTGTGTGTGTGTGTGTGTGTGTGTGTGTGTGTGTGTGTGTGTGTGTGTGAGGAGAGAGAGAGAGAGAGAGAGAGAACCAATAGCAACAGGTGGCGAAGAGAATATGGGATAAAAGACGAGACTTTTCTTCTCAAGCCTCCTCCATCCATCAACAGACTGACACGCTACCCGACGTGTCACAGATTCTCGAACCAGCACGCGGGGAATGCAGAGACGGGTCCCCAGCTTTCCCCACGGCAGCAAGGTCCTACAATAAATACCGGCGACAGACTGACGTACAAGCCTTACTACCTTGTGATAAAAGCCTGAAACTAGTGGGGTAATTCCTTGCCTGTTCCACTCTGCGGCTTATTCTTTTAAGTGCATCCTCCCTTTATCAGAGCCCATTCTGAGCTTCACGAACTACACAAGTTTCGCGATGCAACAACACACACGCGTCCTTCAAACAAATGGCAGTATCCACATTATGGTGTATCAACAATGAACCTTCCCAGTGTTTAATAGTGGAAAAAGGGTCTGGTGAAAGAAAAAGGCATACACATTGTGCTTAGAGATATTCTTACGATAAGTGTGTGTGTGAAGAACGTGTCCCCCACCCAAGATCAATGCACTCGAAAATATCTATGTGGCAGGCTATCAAAGCTAAGCATAACATGGTTTAATTGTTAAACGTTCTTTTAATGACACTAACAATCAGGACAAGTCTATTTCAGGTATACCTTACTGTGAGTTCATTTCTTCTTGTATTCTTAAAACTTGCAACATCTCTGCAATGGAGTTAAATACTCTTATAAGGGAAAAAGTGGCGCATGCTCGTAAAAAATCCACTAGAAGATGGATGTGACAGTTATATGGAATGCGAGGAGACATCATGAGGTTGTATAGATTTATGGACGGGGGAAGACAGGTGGTATAATGAAGTGTGTAGGGGGACCCGCCTCCAGTGCACCGATCCTTCCTCTGCAGGCCCGTTACGGCGGTTCATTTGTGTATCTTTTTATGACAAGCCACAACAGACGAGACCTAGGCACCGTGGTATTTCTCGTGTGTGTGTGTGTGTGTGTGTGTTCTAGTATTATCACCCATTACATTAAGAGATTAAATACATTTGATCATGAACCATAAACGCAAAAATGTTGGTGGGCAGTATAGGATCAAAATATCCGCATAATTATGCACATCTCAAAATGCATGTGACCAACCTCCCCATTTCTTCCTCATCCAGTGTTGTTTTACCCGGCATCCTCACCCACCAGGCTCTACTGCCCGACCCTGACTTCACCATACCAACCTTAATCTAAACTGGCCGATTGGGTGCGATCCCCTGTTTGATAGATGGCCGTCTGTTGTTGCCACATCACAGTTCACCAGCATGTTCTCACACCCAGCTCCACTCTCTCTCTCTCTCTCTCTCTCTCGCCAAGAAAGTAAAGACAGGCAGTGTGACAGATGCAGGTGGGCATGGGGGGGTGGGGGGCACTAATCTCCAGACCTTCCCCACGCCATCTCCCCTCCACTGATGCCCATCCCCTGCCGCTGTCCCAACCGACTTCGGAACCATCGTCAGGTCAGGTCAGGTCAGTCAGGTCAGATGACCCAGAGGGATGATGATTCAAAATAGACTCAATAAAACTGTGGATGTGTAGTCTGTCATTATTTACATTTTCCTTGGTTGTCATGGCTTATCTACTTTCACTTATTTACCTACTTGTCTTGTGTGCAATGCATGTGGGTTAAGAGTGTTGATTATTCACATAGAATAGTAATGAAACTCGATATTAGAGATGTGAACAATTCTATAACATATTTTGTTAGTTTTCGCAATAATAAGGACACTACCAGATATGTGAAGATTCAGTTTAGTGAAAATGAAGAACCACCACGCGGTTTGACGAGAGAGAGAGAGAGAGAGAGAGAGAGAGAGAGAGAGAGAGAGAGAGAGATTACTCAACTTTATACCAGCCACAATGAACACAAGTGAAAACTTCCACATTCAACCAAATTCGTCACCGCACACATGCACTTTATCACAAACACTATCAACATCAATCATTCGCTAAGTACTTAGATCAGTGATAGTCAAGTTTACTACAAGTTACTTTTGTTCGTATCAGCACGTCTGCTTAATTTATGCTGTAGTGTTTGAGATATTACTGAGGTGTCGAGAACCGCAAGACAAGCCTTCAGTTACTCGATAAAAGCCTGGATGTTGTATACTGAAGTGCAGAACATAACATGAGATGCATCACGGAATTGGACATTCAAAACGATTAAAGCTTACAAAACATGACCACTAAAATTATGCTCTCAATGAATTTGCAATATTAAAACGAGGAAAAGATGTTCTACGTAATGTTTTTCTTTCTTTATAATTACACATCCCACACTCCCTACCACAAGAAAGTAATTGTACCTTCCATGAAACTTCAGTCTATTTATTCCGTCCCCTTCCTAATTTTATCCATCAATCCTATTTATCCTTCCATTATCCCTCATTACTACAGGTTGTATTCAAGACCCACTACAAAAACACTTCTCTGATAACGGAAAAAAATCTATTTGTATTTTTAAACAATCTATATCGTACCTTCACTCAAACTTCCCACACCTTATCACTCAACTGCAACTCACAAAACAACTCTGACACCATAAACCTGCAACTTTCTTTCCCAGCACAAAACACGTGGCTGAGGAAACTATCTTACATTTCACCAAGTATATAACTTAAAACACAAACTCTCACTCTTACCTATTTACTTGTACCGAAGGAAGCAAATTAACACGAAGGGAAGTCCAAATCCACCCACACTTCCAGACAATTCAAGCTAGATTCAAGTGTTTTCTTCAACGCGACGATAAGACCACGCACTGTATGTCCTCTCCTCACAGAGTCCCAGTTACTTCTGATAGCTTATGGCTGGTTGAGGCTGGCGGGCTGCTCGCTCCGTGAACAATCTGTCGAGTTGAGTTTGTCTGGGGAAAGCTTCTGACTTTTTCATTATAATTCGCTCACACGCAAACTCTATTTTCTTACAGTCCTTCCATAAAGTTAATCGCATGTGTATTCCATTATACTTAAATTGACCAGTTCAATATTGGTTTATGTTAATAAGTTTTAATTTTTGATAATAATAAAGTTATGCGCTAAACGAAGTTTTCGTTCAGTGCGTGAATACTTAAAAAGGTTTGGGACCGAGCGAAAACTAGAAACATGATTGTGTATCACTCGTGTTGCCGTCTTGTCCAACTTTCTCTTCCTTTATTATTATCTTTTTCTATCATATTTTGAATACCAGATATACTACTTAACGTGAACCAGAAATAGAAAGTGTGGTGTTTCATATGGCACTATTAACATAATGACACCGCAACACAATACTATTACTCTCATTATTAACTATGTACTGAAATGGTACAGATTGCAAAACGCTCACTCTATGAAAACGTCACTCTGTGAAAAGGAAAGCAAGTAATCAACCAACCACGGAGAGAAACTCGAAAGATACGGTATATTAGAGAATTATAATCATCAGTCTAATCCACGTATTTTTAAATGTTTAAAATAATATAACTTTAGTGATCGGGTTGTTGCTATCGCTATCATCACAATGATACATCTTGACAACAACCTATCTCCAACTCCAACTCCATGACGTAAGAGAGAGAGAGAGAGAGAGAGAGAGAGAGAGAGAGAGAGAGAGAGAGAGAGAGAGAGAGAGAGAGAGAGCGGAGGGAGCGAGGGGAGGAGG
>JAHFWG010000175.1:181770-191852 GCA_020233015.1 Callinectes sapidus | reverse complement strand
TGTGTGTGTGTGTGTGTGTGTGTGTGTGTGTGTGTTTCGCGAGTTTCTCACTTTCTCTCTAATTAGCTCTGGTCTTCTATTCCCTTCCCACCCAACGAAACCACCCTCCATCTCACGCCGTGACCCATCTCTCTCTCTCTCTCTCTCTCTCTCTCTCTCTCTCTCTCTCTCTCTCTCTCTCTCTCTCTCTCTCTCTCTCTCTCTCTCTCTCTCTCCGTATTTACCTTTTATGGCATTTCCTCCAATCCAATCAACTTTCTCTCCACTTTCTCTTGCGACTGTCACTCGGGTCATTACTCTAATTAAATAGCTTTTGTTACCACTGATGCAATGGAGTGAGGAATATGAAGAGGAAGTGTTAAAGGAAGAATAAAGGAATAAAGGAAGGTCACGTCGTTTCTCGAGTGTTCTGTATTTTTTCTTTCTCTTTCTATCTTTTGTGTCACGGTTTTTCTTTTAGTGTGACTGTGTTTGGGAACGTGTGTTGTTTTCCTATTAAGGTTTCCCTCACACTGTTCAATCTTGTGTTATCTGAGGTTTATAGTTTGAGATAGTGAGTAAATAAATACACACACTCTCTCTCTCTCTCTCTCTCTCTCTCTCTCTCTCTCTCTCTCTCTCTCTCTCTCTCTCTCTCTCTCTCTCTCTCTCTCTCTCTCTCTCACAGTTATTTTTGCCACTTTTTTGTTTATGATAAGATAATAAGGGTATCAGGATTAAAAGAAGAAAAAATCTGCTTTCTCTAGAAAAATAAAATCCTCGATTCGAGATGCAGGTGTCTTAGCTACAGCTGTCCTGCCACACATTGTAATTACAGTAAAAAGTTCAGAAATAATGCTCTTTCCATTACTACTACTACTACTACTACTACTACTACTACTACTACTACTACTACTACTACTACTACTACTATACATAGTTTGTCTTCGTGCTTATTATTAACCTGAAAAACAGACGTGTCCTATCTCCTGCTGAACCGTAAACCATAATTAAAAACTACATTTATCTATATTTTTTTTCCTTCTTGAAGCAGTCCTTGCAGGGTGGTGTATTGATTTCACGTAATGAGATGCAAGGAAGAGATAGCTAATTACATCACAGCGGATAGTGGAGGAGGACTAAACAAATAAATAAAGAAAGGCGATGACATATTATTACTTGAAAACACGAGGCTCGCAGAGAGAGAGAGAGAGAGAGAGAGAGAGAGAGAGAGAGAGAGAGAGAGAGAGAGAGAGAGAGAGAGAGAGAGATTTTTCTAACCTCGCCAAGACTCAAGAAATCTTTCAACTCTACTCCCTGAAGACAATGAATAAGTAGCAACACTAATTTGCCTCTCCCTCACCCACCGATGCACATCTCCCATCACCTGTCCCGTACACCACACACCCCGCCAATGCCGCCACCACCACGTGTCACACAGTCCTTACAAAGAGGTTAGGAGGGAGTCGCTAAATTTCTCTCGCCACGTGGTGCTTTGGTGTTCGTTGATAAGGAGAATGACTTATATTTGTTATGGAATATGTAGAACAACGAGTGAATTGGGAATGGCGTCGCGTCGTTAAAAGAAAATATCAGATACAGTATAATATAAAAGTTAGGATATATAGTACATATAACAATTTAAGTACCCCCACATGTCTATCCTTGGTGGAAGGGGAAAGCGCATGGATGACTTTACAACCGGAAAATGTAAACAGATATGGTGAAAAGACTGATAATGCCCAGCATCAACACTGCCCAGTGCCCACTGACGCGTGAACGGTTCAACGGAAGTGATCGGTTAGCGAGTGTTGTAAGCGGAGGTAGACTCAGTGTTACCAATATCATATTACTGATTACTCGCAGAGTTCCAGCCGCTATAAATTTTATAGAGGCAAGAATTTTAGGGGAAAAATACACAGATATACCTTAGAATAATCAGTATTACTTTGCACTTTTCTTAATATTACCTCAAATTACCTTAAAAGTTTTCGTACCTTGAAAATTACCTTAAAAGGCCCTCGATTACCCTAAATTAAAGTAATTACCTTAAAAGTGAGAGCACTGCTGGCAGCCCACACCCTTGTCCTTCCATACTGTCACAAAGCCCTGCGGGTCTCAAGAGTATTTACGCTAAGCTCCCAGAGGCCTCGACACGACCAGGTGGCGGCCCCTTGGAAGTGACAGAAAGAAGGGGAGAAGTGCTAGGTGCGTCTATGTCCCTATGTGAACACCTCTGCCTATTTCCACAGATCATTCTCATCCATAAACTTGTCCAATCTTCTTTTAAAACTCCCCAATGTCTGAGCACTAACAGCGAGACGACGTTCTGTTTAAAGGGATACTTAAGAAAATTGTACTTGGAAAAAATACACTAAAAATACACTCAGGAATATATAGACAGATTTATAGGACGTCAAATCATCCATATCTTTCCTAACTGCTCAGCTCTCGTAGTGTAGTGGTTATCACGTCTGCTTTACACGCAGAAGGTCCCAGGTTCGAGCCCTGGCGGGAGCAGTTTATAAATTTCTTTTTTCCCCTTTTTTGTATGTATAGGAGAAGAACATGGAAGGTGTAAGAAGCTGTTATGAATACACGTGACGGGCCCTCAATGAAATATTCCCTATACCTATTGCAACCTGTTAGTTGTGTGTAAGGAGTATGATTTATATTACTTACTTCATCGTCTTTCTTGTAAGTATTACATGCTGTCTCTTGGTTAATTATTACTATCATTATTATTTTGATCATTATTACTATTATTATTATTATCCTTATTCATTTTTTTTGTTTTTACCGGGAGTATCTCTCGCCGGTCCATTTATTCCTGCATTCTCCCTTATCAACACTTTCGGTCGCTTCCCACTTCTTTTCGCACACTAACACAAACAATCTTTACTATTAAACCATTCACACTAATTGAAGACTTGTTGCGGTTAGAAGCAGCAAATTTACCAGAGAGTTTACAGAGAGTTTTATTACTACATTCTATCCTCCTCCCCCCCTTCCTCCTCCTCCTCTTCCTTCCTCTTCACCACCACCACCACCACCATCACCACCTGGTTCGTGCTACGCCAAATAATGACATTCAAATTCTCACGTTCTGTTAAAAAAATAGTTAATCAACAGTGCATTATATTTCGCGTCATGGTGAGGCCCCAGGCACCCCTCACCGTGATCACTAGCCAAGCAGGGCCAGGCACCGCTCCACACACCAGCTCCACTAAACAACGGCCAAAGATTATGTTGGATTGGGAAGAGTGTGTACCTGTATAGCCTCTTCACTACTTTCTTTCTTTTTTTTTTCCCTTGGTTCGCTCCTCCTCAAGTAGCATCTTTTTTTTCTCTCTCTTGGTCCCTATCACTTTCTCTTTAAGTCCCCACGTAACGCTAAAAGGGATAATAAAAAAGTACAATCTAAAACGCTTTGTAGTTTCATCACAGCTGTTTTCAAAGAATGCACGGATGATTAGCCCGATTCCCATGAGTGTTTCTCCTGTATACAACGAAGAAAAACCTTGTTAATCTATCACTGGAACCATAAAAAAATGACCTATAAAAACCCGTGTCACTTCAGCAATAAATAACCTTGAATGAGATCTGAAGTACCAAGGAAAGGGCTTTGAGAGGAGTGGAAGGGAGATGCTGGGATTGGGAGAATAACAGCTGACACCTCCTCACCTTCCCAGCGTGGCGCAGTTATGAGTTTTTTGTGCTAACTTATAACGGGGCAGGAGACATATTCAACCAACCCATAAACCACAAATTCGTCAAGTCAGCCAGACAGACGGCCAGCTGTGCAAGATGCCGATCAATGTTCCAGTTAAGTAGTTATTCATCTAACTGACTTACTACCTCATTAGTCAGTCAGCCAGCATAGCAATCAGTGAGAAGGATAGTCACGCAAATAATCATCACAGTAATGCAGTCAGCGAGGAACTGGCCAGGAACCATATTATAATTATAGTTACGGTATGCTATTAGTTTATAGCCAACCGTATAGGGAAGAAAAGATGTCATTTAGTCTCTCCCAGCCGGTCAGCAGGCCGGCCGCTGAACCAGATTGTCGGTTACTTGATTACTCGGCCACCTTGTCCACTCTCTTTGAACACGCTGTCTCCAGAATCTGTCGCCTCGCTCCTCCATCCCTCCCTACTGTTCTACGTGATATAATACTCAAGGTGAAGACATATATACTACAGATGTACCCATTCTATCAGTTTAAGACACGAGATCAGCAATATTTTATATACAACCCCCTTGGAAGTTGTGCAGATGCGACAAAGAAGTGTTTCGGTCTTAATAAACGTGTGTTAATTTGCATTTCCAGTTTCCTGCACGTGTGTGTGTGTGTGTGTGTGTGTGTGTGTGTGTGTGTGTGTGTGTGTGTGTGTGTGTGTGTGTGTGTGTGTGTGTGTGTGTGTGTGTGTTACCCTCATGAAAATTCGACCAGATCCAGCAACTCTTGACTTATTAAGTACCTGAGAAGTAATTAATTCCCTTAAGTGTTTTACTCATTAACAGTGACACCGCGAGGAGCATCGACGTACACAACACAGCTCCTCATCAGGTAGCGCGGCTCAATCATGACGAAAAGACATTACTACTTCACACTCCGACTAACTTCTGCTCTGCTGCTCCTGTTCCTCCTGCTGCTTTACTTAACTTTTTTTACTGAGCCTTTTCACCCGTCTAATGATTGCTCATCACAAGTAGACGGCGACCTCTGCATGTGTTGCAGGAGAGGAAGGCAGACGCTTGCAGTGTTTTTGCCGAGGCAGCGAGGGGATGTAGATCTTATCACCATTAACTTGACTCTTCCTTCCTTGCGCACGACATGGACGACAATCAATAGCCATTATTCTGAAACGCTTTGCTTTTTTTTTTTATCCCAATTAATTTCCAAGGCCACAAAAGTACAACAGCTGGGTTTTTAAAAGAGTTTTCTCCTATTTATAACGCAGAAATCTTGTTAATCTATGACTATAAACATTAAAACACTCTTGAAAATCCATCTCACTTCAAAAATTGAGTCTTCGCATGTAGAGCGCGAAAGTGTTTCAGAATATGGTCCTGCAAAATGTGACATGGTGCTTGAATCTTACAGGAGGTGGTGGCGTTCCTCACACACCACCTTTCATAAGACTCCACTCGCGTTTGTCGTTCAGTGCAATGTGACTCAAACATTCATAAATTTAGCTGGTCGTCCTTGCATATGTAAAAGTGTGGGTGGTATGTAAGCCATTAAAAGGTTTCAGGTGGAATTGAAATGCGGAATTAGGTTAAGTATGAGAACAGTGTTTGATCTGAAATATCGTAATGATAACCCCAACATGGAATAACACAAGACAATGAGACAAGATTTAATACATCCCACCACAAACTATCCTTGAGGCTACCACCACCACCACCACCACCACCTCCACCACAAAATGACTTTCAAATATTGTAATCTTAATGGCAGCCCCCAAAAATAACAAAAGAGAGAATGAGGCAGAAACTGATGCTTTATGATGACTGTAGAGTCTTCCCAAGGTCACCACCACTACCATCACCAGCAACAACAACAACAACAACAACAACAACAGTCACAAGGGAAAGGCAGGCGAGGAATGTGCCAAGAGGAAACAAAGACGTAACAGTGTGGAGAGGAAACACGTTTGCACAGGAGATGGAAAACCCGTATTGAACAAATGTATAGGCCCTGCTTGCCTCGCCCCCGTGACCTCCTCACCTCACGACCTGTCTACCCCCCTCCACCCGTCCCCTTCCCATCCCTACCTCCAGCTTCCTCCTCCAACCCCTTGTGTGCATGGCTTTCAAGGATTCTCCGTCTCAACTTACTGCAGCTTTCTCTCTCTCTCTCTCTCTCTCTCTCTCTCTCTCTCTCTCTCTCTCTCTCTCTCTCTCTCTCTCTCTCTCTCTCTCTCTCTCTCTCTCTCAGACGTATATACACACAGGCTCAAGGCGTTCACAGGGTTGATGAGCTGCGCATGCACCTTCTTGTATACTCAACTTGTTCCATAAACACGTGAACAGCTGCCCATGTAGGTACTAAACACACACACACACACACACACACACACACACACACACACACACACACACACACACACACACACACACACATACACACAAGAGTGACATACTTGAGGTTTCCCTTCCTCTTCCTCTTTCCTCTGCCTGTCCAAACTTCCACCTTTCCTACCGCGTCGCTTAACAAATTCCCACAAACCATCGACCAATAAACTGCTGACACATGGTTGGTGAGATTGCATCCGCGAGTGACTTAGTGATTGGTGCAGTGAGAGGAAATAGCGTACATTAAACAAGCTTTTTTTCTTTTTTCTTTTTTTTTTCCTGGTGGAGGCGACTGGCTGTGATAAATGTCAATGCTTGTCCTTGTTTTGTTCTTGATATGGTGTTGATAACGGATATACCTGTGTATAACATGTATGGGAATTCTTTTTTTTTTTTTACGTAAGAAGAAATTTGAAAAGAACGAATGAAAGGGAAAAAAATCTAAAAATGTCAAACGAAAAAGATGACCAATGAGCGGCAGATCTAAAAAAAATGCTCTTAAAAATGTATCGAAACCTGAAAAAAAAATAGTAATAAAATAGCTTCGGTATGCACTTCACTAACAAATACTGTATTATTAATTTATCTTTATTACTACTGTTTGGCTGCTTCATCGACAGCAGTAGTAACCGCTTTTGTACCGTTTCCTACACAAAAACTTCCATGCATGGTATAGATTTCCTCCCTTGACTGCCACCAACACACTGAGGAAATGTTGGAGATGAAAGAACGCTTCACAATTATTAACCCACGTCTTTTCTTTTATATCAAACAATGCAATATAACGCAAACAGTATTGTGAAAACTAACAGATCGATTGATGTACAAGCCTAGTGTAGTGTTTGAGTTCTTTTGTGTCCTTGTTCTTGTTCATGTTCTTGTTTTTGTTCTTCTTGTTCTTCTTGTTCTTCTTCTTCTTCTTCCTACTTTTTCTCCAGCAGCAGCACGAGTCAGAGTAGTAAATAGGTGACTTGCATTTCCGCCCAGCAAAGCCCCGCAGCCACGCCACCTGACTCGCTTTCTTTCCACACTATCGGGAGGGAAAACATTATTTTTTCTTCCTTTTCTTCTTGTCGTGAGTGCCTCGCCAGTATTATAAAGGTCCCGTTTTCTCTTCTCTTCTCTTCTTTTCTTCTCTCTCTCTCTCTCTCTCTCTCTCTCTCTCTCTCTCTCTCTCTCTCTCTCTCTCTCTCTCTCTCTCTCTCTCTCTCTCTCTCTCTCACGCATACGAGTACAAAGACTGACAGAGAAAACAGAGAAAAGCCACATACACACACACACACACACACACACACACACACACACACACACAGATTTTCCTTTCCTTTCTTATTCTCCCTCTTCTCATTAGTACAAAATATGCGGTGAAATGTTTGAATCTGGAAAAGTAGAACACAACAATATAGAAACTGCGACTTGAATTCAGCTCATCATGAAAATAATCGCAAGTGACTGTGTGAAGAGGACGCTGGGGTGAGGTAATGTTAGTGCACGGGAGTGAGTGCGTGGGTCCCTTGGCGGATGGTTAGGGTGACTGACTATATGAGGTGTTAATTCGCCCATTTTATTACCTTTCCACGGGAGTTCTGGTTACTTTACCGCCCAAGAAACATAATGTGACTACCTCAGACGCCTTCGAGCCTTGACACACACCACCACCTCAACACTGACGGAGAAAACGGAGGTAAAGAAAACGCGTTAAGAAAACAGTACATGGTGTAAAGAGGCAGTGACTAGCAGAGTGCTGTCGCTCGAGGAAGGAGGAAAAAGGAAGTAAGATAGGAAGGAAAGAGAGAGAGAGAGAGAGAGAGAGAGAGAGAGAGAGAGAGAGAGAGAGAGAGAGAGAGAGAGAGAGAGAGAGAGAGAGAGAGAGAAACATGTCCCTCAATTTTTCACATTCTCGCCATTATCTTTATATTCTCTGTACTTTTAACACATTTCTCCTTTATTCACCTTTCTATTACTCCTTCAGGCCCTTCTAAACTGATCATCCGCCTGCAGCACTACCACCACCACCACCACCACCACCACCACCACTACCTCTTCCTTCTATTCCTGCGGCTGACTCATCTCCACACATGTAGGTCAGTCTGCTGCGAGAAGTCTCACGCTCTCACGACATAACCTGGCGAGCGCACGTGAGCGAATATAAAATAGAGCTAAAAAAATTAAATGGCGCTTGTTGTACTAGTCTTGTTATTGGAGAGGAGGAGGAGGAAGAGGAAGAGGAAGAGGAAGAAGAAGAAGAGGAGGAGGAGGATGTGCAAGCGAGGCGGAACGACAAGGAGGGAACATGCATTAGTGTGGGAGACGTTGAGGCGGTCAAGGTCATGGGTGATTTATGGACATTAATGTGGTTTTACAGCGCCGCTTGTGCCTGATTCTGCTTCCTTGCCTTCCCTTCTATCCTCCCACGCCACCCTCGTCACCCTGCCTGCCTGCCGTTTCTCTGCTTTCGCCCTTGCATATTTTCTTCTCTATCTACCCTATCTTTCCGTCCTTGTCAACACTCCAAACACTTTTACACCATCTCGCCTGCATCGTGTTATGAAATGATGCTGTCTCTTACAATGGAATGATGAGTTAGGTTTGTTGAGAGTGCTTGTCTTAGTTATTTTCTTTATCTGTTTCTAAAGCATTAAGTATATGAGATAATTAAAATGAGTGTTATTTTCTCGGGAGTAATTTGAATGTAGTGACGGTGCAAGTAAAAAAAGGTGCAGGTAAAGATATCCTTTGCTTTCTCATACTGTTATTACCCTACCTGCCTTTCAGCCTTCACCCTTACACCCCTCCTCCTCCTCCTCCTCCTCCTCCTCCTCCTCCTCCTCCTCCTCCAGCAAACACACATCCGTCCTTTCAAAAATTATATGCATTGGTGTTTCTTACTTAAATATTATTCGTTAACCTTTATTTTACTTAGTATTTCTTGCCTGCTCCATACCCTGCCCTTGTACGTCTTATAATAGAGACTTGCTGTTACTTGATGTCTTAATTTTTAGGTGTATATCTTAATAGTGAAGGAGGAGTATTGTAAGTATACACAAAACAATGATGGAAATGAGTATGGGAAAGGATGCAAGGATAGTGATAGAAAATAAGTTAAATTTCTCAGACCATTTAGCAGAGAAGATGAATAAGTTGTATGACTATGCAATTTGTCTGAAGCCGTATATTAGTTCGTTACTTCATCTACTTAATACAATAATGTACCTACTTATCTATCTATCCAAATATGTATTAATCTACCAACTTATTTATCTATCTCTTTATCTACCTACTAATCTACAAACTCATCCAGCTACCAAAGCAATGCCCTATGACACCCTCCCTTAGACTCCCCCCCTTCTCTCTCTGTCAGGGCTGCTCCATTGCAAACTGGCGAGGATCGTGTCTACCTGCTTGCTTGCCGCCTGCCTGCCTGCCTGCCTGCCTGCCTTTCTAACCACTCAACACATCACGTACTCTCTCTCAGTCCCGCCGCCACTCAAGCACTATATGACCTCATTGTCGCGGTGCCGTATCTCAATTAACGTGTCTCCTGTTACTGTTTATAGCACTGACCTACACTGGTGATTGAACACGTGATGAAGAATTGTTCTGACACTTCTTTTTTTTTCTTCTTATGTGAATAGATTGACTGAAAGAGAGGGATGATTTTTATTTCTTATTTTCTTATTTTATTTATGGATGATTTTTAAACTTTATTAATTTTCAACTTTTCTTTGTAATTGAAGTTGCTTTTTTTTGTTTATTTACATGTGTGTATTCACGTGTTTTTTTCTATTTTCAAATTGAGTAACATCAACAAAGTTCTAACGCATACACACACATACAAAGACACACACACACACACACACACACACACACACACACACACACACACACACACACACACACACACACACACACACATAGCAACTTCAGCAAACAATTTTTTTCCACTCTCTCTCTCTCTCTCTCTCTCTCTCTCTCTCTCTCTCTCTCTCTCTCTCTCTCTCTCTCTCACTCTCTCTCTC
>JAHFWG010000351.1:36499-42569 GCA_020233015.1 Callinectes sapidus | reverse complement strand
TGTCTGTCTGTCTGTGTGTCTGGCGTGCGTCGCGTGCAGAGTATAATGGAAACTATCAGAGCGGATGAAGTGGTTAACTCGCTGGAAACAATTCACCGCACTGCTCTGCTGGCCCGCTAACCACCGCCACTCAGGCCCCCACCGCCACTCAGGCCGCCGCCACCACCACCGCCACCACCACCACCGCCGCCACCACCGCCGCCACCCCGTGTGCAGGCCGGGAAGTTACGAGTCAAGACATTGTAATATAAAGGGAACGACTTCACAGCTTGACTGTCTGAGACACTGCCGCCGTCACCACCACCACCACCACCACCAACACCACCACCACCTTGTCACTCAACACATTCACGAGTCTGGTCATGATAACGAGGCCAAGGAAGGAAAACTGGAGGAAAAAGAACATACACACTTCACGAAACAAACTTGTCAGTCTTTCTAACTTGAGTCTCGTTATCAACTTACTTATCAACTGTCTATCCATCAACTTACCATCTATCAACTTATCAACTGTTTATCCCGAGTCTTGTTTCCCCATTGCCCTTTTTTTCCCCTTAAACTTCGAAACGCCAGAGAAATTTTAATGACATCCCAATAATTCCCAGCGTGTACCTTATCACTTTGCGTCATTTCCATAAGACACAATGATCAAAGATCTGGAAGAACGTAAAGGGAATGAAGGACAGGAGCGAGAGGTGGCCAGGGCTGTGAGGGGTGTTTGTGGCGGGGCGCAGTGGAGCGGGGCTGGGTGGAGTGGCGTGGCAGGGCGTGGCAGGGCGGGGCGGTCAGGGGTCACGCGGCCTGGGAACGGCTGGAGTGAAGGAAGTATAGGAAGTATTCAGAAACGTTTTGCTTTCACCACGGTTATTTCCCAAGGCCACACAGACCATCGCCAGGATTTCCGAGAGAGAGCGTGTGTTTCTGCTTTTAACCCGTTCAATATTGGGACGCATGTTTACCACGAGTTTTGGGTGTGATTAGACGATTTTATTGACATTAGCTAGGGTCTGTGGAGGTGAGAAGATTAATGGCCTGAGTCTGCTATTTTGATCCCCCACATGAGTTTCTGAAGCTGTAGAAAAT
Organism: Callinectes sapidus; assembly: GCA_020233015.1. NCBI lineage: Eukaryota > Metazoa > Arthropoda > Malacostraca > Decapoda > Portunidae > Callinectes > Callinectes sapidus. Next base: position 41,486 of record JAHFWG010000351.1, on the reverse strand, counting down.
TGACAAATGATAAGCAGAATAAATATGAAAATGCGTCCCTGTAGTGAAGGAGTTAACAATGTGGAAATTTCGTTTGGTCTGTCACTGAAACCATAAAAACAATGAAAACCTGAGTTTAAGTTTAGCAGTGAAACGGATGAATGATTGTGAGTGAATGTTAACTCTCGGAGCCAATCACTTCAAGACAGAGGACAGCAATAATAAAGGATAAATGATTGAGAGTACATGTCAACTCTCAGCCAACCACTTATGACAGAACAAAGGAATAACAAATGATAAATGCTTGAGAGTGCATGTTAACCCTCTCCGCCACGCACTTCAAGACAGAGGACAGCAATAACAAAGGAGAAATTATTAAAGGTTCTGACCAACTCCCGCAGCCAACCACTTGTGACACAGAACAGCAATAACAAAGGATAAATGATTGAGAGTATAAATGTTCCCGCACTTCATGACAGAGGACAGCAATAACAAATTTGTCAGTATAAACCCTTCGTTAATGTGAAGTAAATACTCGTTAGCTTCAGGAGCAGCTCTGATATCTAGACGAGTAATAGGAGTCAATGAAAGGTGGTGGTGCGGTGGACAAAGCGATCAAATACCATGTAACCACTCAACCAACGCACCATTAGCATCATTCTCACCCAACACACATGCCACACATAACCACCCTGCTGCTGCTGCTGCTGCTGCTGCTGCTGCTGCTGTTAAGACTGATATAATTGAGGTTAATAGTTAGTTTTCTTTACTCCTCTGTATCTCTGTCTGTTGATCTCCTCCATTCACCCTCTGTATAATTTCCATTCCAGCTTCCTCGCTTACGATAGAGATGTGTGTGTTGATGTTTGCTTTATTACTTTATATTGCTTTGCGTCTCCTCCTCCTCCTCCTCCTCTTCTTCTTCCTCCTCTTCGTCCTCCTCCTCCTCCTCTGCGCCAGTCCCGTTGTGGAAGCTGTCCTCCGGCGGGGTGTGAGCAGCAGCAGCAGGTGTCCCGGTGCCCGCCAAGCCTGTCTGTTGAGATGCCGCCGCAGGTCGCGTGCTCGGGTTATGATCCAGTGTGTCTCCCCGCCGCTGGCCATCCCTCTCCCCACTAAGCCTCCCACGCCTCCCCGCACCCCACGCCTCCGCCAGACAAGCCACAGTACCGCGCCCTCTCCCACGTCCTCCTTCCCACTGCTCTCCCCACACCTGTTCTCTCTCTCTGTGTCTCTCCCACGCTAAGGTACAAAAAAGTGCTATAGTGCCTCTAATTGGTGGGGTTCTCTCTCCTCAATTACCTCTCTCTCTTTCTTTCTCCGGGTCCATTTTTTCCTCCTCCTCTCCCTGACTCTCCCTGACTCTCTCCCTGACTCCCCTTGACTCACTCCCTGTTTCCTCCGGTCCTCGCCTCGCCCTGGGCTGCCTGTGAGACCAAGTAACCTGGTGAGGGACTTTCTTTTTTGCCTCTCCTACCTTGCATTGTTTGACCGCGCCCTCTCTCTGCCTCACCCAGCCTCTCCCAGCCTCTCCCCGCCTCTCCCCGCCCCTCCCCACCTCTCCCAGCCTCTCCCCGCCTCTCCCAGCCTCTCCCAGCCTCTCCCCGCCCCTCCCCGCCACCCCCTGACGAAGACACACGCTAAACAAGACTCATAAGGTCAAGTTTTTCCTCCCACCTAGCGCCGCGGGACTCCAGGGCGGCCGCTTGTCTCCGTGGGGGGTGTGGTGCTGTGGGGCGGGCACTGTGGGGGGCGGGGGAGAGGGGTGATTTGAGGGAGGGGTGGATTTTAAGGGGAGGGCTGTGAGTGGTGGAGATTTGAGGGGGAGGTTTTTTGGGGGTGGATTTGAGAGGGGGGTTGTGAAGAGGGTGGCTGTGAGGGGAGGCTGTTGGGGGTGGATTTAAGGGGAAAGCTGTGAAGGGGGTGGCTGTGAAGAGGGGAGGCTGTGAAGGGGAGGCTGTACTTTCCCGCTCCCTTCTTGTCCTCCTCCTCCACTTCCTCACTATTTTTCCTCCACTCCTCTCTGCCCCCTCTCATATCGTCCTCCACATCATCTCCCTCATATTTTCCAACTCTTTCCCAGCCTCTTCCCCTCCCCCCTCTCCCCTCCCCCCTCTCCCCTCTCCCCTCCCCATCACAAATGCTCCCCTGACACACTTGCGTTGGTCATAACTTGTAACGGTTCAGATGAGAGGCTTTCGTCAGTTGTATCTCCCCACCCCACCCCACCCCACCCTCTCCCCACCCCCCACCCACACCTCTCCCCCCCCACACACACCTACACCCCTCCCCCCGCCCACACACACACACACAGCGGCTCTGGGAGTGTGTGGGCGGGGGCGGGGGGCGGGGGGGGGGTTGGTGTGAGGGTGCGCACGAGCGTTAAGCATCATAGTCTAAGTGAGTTTGCGGAGCGTGTGTGTGTGTGTGTGTGTGTGTGTGTGTGTGTGTGTGTGTGTGTGTGTGTGTGTGTGTGTGGTGTGTTTGGCTCACTCCTTACTGCACGCACGCACGCACCCACGCACGCACGTACACTTTAATTACTCACTCTTCTCACCTTCTAAAGTATTATATCACCTAGCTCTTCCTCCTCTTCCTCTTCTTCCTCCTCCTCCTCCTCCTCCTCCTCCTCCTTCGTCACTCATTAGTACACACGCGTCATAGCTCAAGGTCCTCCTGTGTCCTCCTCCTCCTCCTCATGTCTTCCCGGTAATACCCTCCTCCTCCTCCTGCTCCTCCTCCTCCTCCTCCTCCTCCTCCGTTAATATTTTCTCAATGCTCTTCCTCCCGCTAAAGGTCAATGTATTCTCCTGTTTACAATGTTGTAGTGTTTATTTCTCTCCATTTTGCGATGTTTTTTGTGTGTTTTTCTCTCAGTTATGGAGTTTTCAGTGTTTTATTTCTCATTTTCTTTCACTTTGCGATGTTTTTTACTTTTTTCTCACTGTGATGTTTTACCATTTATTTCTCTCAATTAGCAATGTTGTGGCGTTCATTTCTCTCAATTTGCAATGTTTTAACGTGTTTTTTTCTCTTCAATAGCGATGTTTTTTGTGTTTTTCTCTTAATTTGCGATGTTTGTATTTTTTCTTTCAATTTCCGATGTTTTTACTTTTTTCTCTTTAATTTTCATGTTTTATCGTCTTTTTCTCTCATTTTGCAATCTCTTTATCGAGTTTTTCTTTCAGTTTTCAATGTTGTATTTTTCTATATTTTCCCTGTCAATTTGCGACAATTTAGCATTGACTCCCTCCATTTCCCGAAGTGACAGCTGTGTTTGTCCAATTAGAGAGACGCTGTTTGACTCTGAACGTCCCTGGGGAAACAATTAAGCTCTTACTCTCCACCCCCCCACCCCCCAGGCCCTCCCCTCCTTCCCTCACTCCCTCGCATCCTCCTCTTCCTCTTCCTCCCTCCACACACACCCCACCCTTCTTTTCTTCTCTTCTTCTCTTGCTTTCCTTCACTCCCTTGCATCCTGTTCCATCCCTTCTCTTCCCTTCTTTCTCTTTTCTTCCTTCCCTTCCTTCTCTTCCCTTTCTTCTTCTCTTCCCTTCCTTCTTCTCTTCCCTCCCTTCTCCTCTTCCCTCCCTTCTCCTCTTCCCTCCCTTCTCCTCTTCCCTCCCTTCTCCTCTTCCTTCTCCTCCCTTCCCTCCCTTCTCCTCCTCCATATAAATTCGTCAAAAACCAAAGATACAAAGTTAATATCTACTAATACGGGTTCACGTTTTTAAGTGTGTTTTTTTATGGTTCCAGTGACAGATTAACTATATTTGTGTGTGTGAGTGAAAGAAATACAGTGTGTTGGGAACCTGGCTAGCTATGTCTGTGGTGTTATAAGTACTGGTGAACGGGAAAGAGAAGGTTGGTGAAGTGATAAGTAAAGGACAGCATCAGTTACAATAGGTTAAGGTGGATTGGAAGACTAGAAATACGGTTAAGAAAAAGATACAGAGTTAAGAATATTTGTTAGTGCGGGGGCCGGGTGGTACTCCTCCCTTCCCTGGCGCCTTATATGGGTACACGAGACAGCAAGACACTCACTCCACCAACCTCACATCCCTCCTCCTCCTCCTCCTCCTCCTCCTCCTCCTCCTTTTCCTGACGCGTATCACCTAACCTGTCTTTCAATCTCTCTCTAAGTTTGACTCCCTTGCCTCTTTCATTAGCTTAAGTCTTGTTTCTTTTTTTTTCTCTCTCTTTTCTTTCTTTTTTTTCAAAGGGAGTGTACGTAGATGGTAAGGATGGTTATTAATTGTTTTTGTTTTTTGTTTGCTTGTTTGTTTTATTGGAGGGGTTGTTTTGTTATTGTTTTTGTTTTTGTTTTGTTTCTATTGGTGGTCAAAATCGTTCATAAAAATAGAAGTGACTCTCTCTCTCTCTCTCTCTCTCTCCTATACTGCTTTCAAATGGGGTTAACGGTCTACAGTCATTCATAGTCTATGGAAGAACTAATAGACTATTTACCAAGATTTCTCTCTCTCTCTCTCTCTCTCTCTCTCTCTCTCTCTCTCTCTCTCTCTCTCTCTCTCTCTCTCTCTTTCGTAACTCTTTCTAAAACCACCCGGGCGATGAGTCATGTTCTTAAGGATACTTTTATCAATTGATGGCCCATAAATCCTGTTATTCTCTCAGTTTAAGCACAAATGTACGAGAAGATCACCAAAACGTCCACCTTCCATAACAGGCGCGCAGTTAAGTTAAGACGCTCACATCACCACATAAATCGTATTCCTCAACTGTTTGTCGGTCTTAACTTTGACAACAACGGACGGACTCTAATCAAAGTTATTGGTGTCTTCAGTGTATGCGTGTGTGCGTGTGCGTGTGTTATCTTGAGTCACGCAGATGAAGGAATAAAGTCTTAGTTATGGCCACTCAAAATGTCTGTCTGTGTGTGTGTGTGTGTGGGTGGGTGTGCTTTGGGTGTGGTGGTGTTTGGCAAAGTGATGCTCTGAGGAGAAAAATCGCTTCTAACTACATCCTTTGAAGATTTAAGAACATCAGAACA